>JAECUM010030753.1:0-24173 GCA_016617855.1 Megalonaias nervosa | reverse complement strand
TTAGGCTTCTTGTAGCCAAATCTGTTTTCTTAAATAGATGAAGGACATTTTCAAGGGACGCAGCACAAACGTGGTGATTATAATATGAGCAACATCTTTTGCAAGCAAATTTTGTCCTAGTGCCATCACACGACGAGTTGATGAGAGCTATAACTAATAATGTTCATAAATTTTACAAGTAATGAAAATAATATGCCATCATCATTCAATTTATTTCAGTAAAAATTGAATTCACATCTTAAACAAATAAAATACCGCGTTTAATAGTGTCAACAAATAATTATACTTTTTTCTGCCTAGATAACATTATTTCCTTGTGTATCTGCCAACACTTATGCTTACAAATGAGCAGTCACATGACCGCATTCCAGAAGCAGTACACTGCATGGTATACTGTATGAGCATTTTAGGTCTCACTGAACTAATAAAGCTTCTTAAATATTTCCTTCATTTGTCCACAAATTTGATGAAATCTCAATGAAAAATTAGAGTAAAAGTAATACTTACTTTCTTAGGGACTACGACAGAATGCAATAACAGCTCAAATAGTGCCGTGAAACCTTGACTTTGCAGAACTACAGTACGCGTCAGTTTCCAAAACTTTCCTGAAGACTTACTTAAAACTATTTTCAAGTTCATTAAAAATAATGGCAAGAACTAGTATTTACAAAAAGTATAACACTTCCTTTTCAGGCAGACGAACCACCTATGAAACGAAAAAGAGTATCCCCTCAAGAACTTACCAAATTTCTTATCAGGGAGCGAATGCAACCCAGTTCTTTGGAAATAAAAAATAATTAATGACGAAATCGGTGAGTAGTATTTTCATTATAAATATTAAGAGAATTGAAATACAGGAGAGGGTTCTACAGGAAGCGCGCCAAGCTCAGTGTACAATTATTTAAACATGTATTCCTAGATGTTTACAGTCCCTATTACAACTACAGCTAAGAGAATAGAGACGTTTAAAATAAATACTTCCCGGTATCTTCCAAAATCTGACCAAGAAGGTAGATGCTAAAGAATAATTACATTGAACTAATGGCAACAAATAGCATCGTAATCAAGTGTTTCTATACTTACTTTAAGAAGAACCTCCCATCCCATTTCAGGTGATGCAAATTCGTTTCGTTAGAATATAGATAAATATTTTGTCTTCGTTTATATAAATCCAGCGTGGTAATTTTATTCACGAATGTTTAAGAAATAATAATTACAAAAAGGTATAATATCACTACCTGTGCACTTTGCCAGGCTATTATAACAGTAGAGACAACATTAAAGTTATTTACAATCCATTTAAGCTGGCTACTAAGAAATCTAAAATGTTGTAAAATCAATTTTTTCCCATAATTTCAGCTATAGCCTCTACATATAAATAAAAGTAACATTTGACACGGTGTTTTAGAAACTACCACCTCACTTCGAATCAGAGTAATGGACATACAATCCTATCACTAGGAACAAAGGTAATACATCTTCTAAGTTAGATGCGAAAGCTCTGATCTGTATTTAAATCGGGAATAGATACACACGTGACTAAAATAACGATATAAAATTTTAAGTTTTGCCGATTATTAGTAGCTTTTGGTCTAAATTCGATTAGTATGGTTTCTAATACTTTTTTCCATTGGGATAATAAGATAAATGAACATTGTTGGGAGCGCCATCTGTTAAAATATGTTTCTACTGACACATCTAACTGCTTATACAGAAAAGTCGTTTATTAATGTACATGGTGCGATTGTAATAAAGCTTTCATTGACAAATTTGGAAGAATAAGAAAAAAAAAACCAACAAAAACCCCCAAAACACACCCCCCCCAAAAAAAAAGACCTAGTGAAAGAGGTAGGTATATCACCTGACCGTTATTGACATTGAGACATCTTCCATATCTATACTGGCACAATATCCGTTGGAAATGACTGTTCGTGGTTTTGTTAGCTATTCTGTCATGACTGCAGTAAAACCTTGAGCTATTGAATCGCTACATATATCCAATATTTCATCATACACATTACACTTGAATTTAACACACACAGTACCCTTGATCCATATTGTCACTGAGTGGTCTTACACACTCATATTGCTATAGTCTCTAGAAGCGACTTTTTGCTGTATTGTTCGAACGTCTATCATGACTGCACTCCATATATTGAAGTATTACATATATCCGACTTTTTATCATACACATTACCCTTGACCTGTATTGAAATTGAGGGGTTTTGCGCACTTTTATATTGCTACAGGTCTAGAAGCGACTTATCACTGTATTGTTAGAACGTCTACAATGACTGCAGTCCAGTTATTGAAGTATTACAGGGTAAGTGAGCATGAAACCTACGATCCAGGTGAATGAAATCACGCACCAACTGACGGAAGACGCTCTTATAAACACTTTGTCAATGACAAGACTAGCACATTTATTATTATTATTATTATTATTATTATTATTATTATTTCTGAAATCACTAGCGTGTATTTTTTTCCTGCAAAATGTATAATAATGTGAACATCGCACCCATTTCAAAGGTCAGACTGATGCACTCACTGGTTATCTCCATATTTCTCTATGCCTGTGAATCATGGACCATAACAGCTGACTTAGAGAAAGGATACAAGCCACAGAGATGAGATGCTTCCGAGAGATCCTCGGCATCTCATACAAAGACCGTGTCGCCAATGAAGAAATACGGCAAAGGATCAGACAAGCCATTGGGCCTCACGAAGACCTCCTGAGCACAGTGAAAAAACGTAAACTGCAGTGGTATGGGCGTGTCTCACGATCATCAGGACTTGCCAAGACAATCCTGCAAGGCACTGTACAAGGAAGAAGAAAGAGAGGCAGGCAGAGAAAGAGGTGGGAAGACAACATTTGAAAGTGGGCAGGCTTGACAATGAGCGACTCAATGGGAAAGACGGAAAATCGAGAGGAATGGAGGATGCTGATTTTTCGGTCTTGTGTGGTGCCCCAACGGTCTCCCAGACTACGGGACTGATGATGATAATGATGAATCTGTTTTATTAGTTGTTTGTTTAATATCAGTCACACAAAAGGCCTTATCATTTTAAAATTTGATTACTAAAAACAGTTCATTACTCTTTTTCTTAGCAGGAAATAAGTTTCATCAATTTGGAATTTATTAGCCGTTCATCGTTAGTAATATATTAGTTATAGTGGGTTTAAAAGCACGTCAACACAATGCCCGTAATGGGGTAAGTATATTGCTGGAAAAAAGAGGATCGTTTAAAAAATGTGTATTAAATTATATTACACTATGTTCCTATTGGCTGATAGATTCTAAATTGCTTTCCTTTATTGAAAAAGGGTATCTCAGTCATTACTCTCCGTTGATAGAATGACACATACATATATCCAGCCGTGGTATTTTGGTGTTTATGATTCCTCTGAAAGTTGAGCTTTTGGGTATTTTAAAATATTTTAATTTTGAACGGTTGTCAATATGTTTGTAATAAGTTAGAGAACAATGTTTACAACGTTCCGTACAGCCAATGTTGGCTAATGAAGCAAAAAAGTATAAAAACGTAGGCAAATATATAAAAATAATGTGAATAATCTGCCTCGCAGATACAGCTCGTGAACTGCCTTATCCTTTCCAAAGTCAGTATTTTGATATGTTGCTGAAATAAAAATATAATATATAACTCATAAATATCTCAAGAAATGCTAATACATACTAATTTAATGGTTCGCAAATAATGAAACTCCTAACGTGCAGATAAGAACAACTAAATTGACATAAATTATATTTAAGTCATATTGTTCCGATGTAATATGAGAACTATTAGGTGTATCGCCGTTTCATCGATTCTGTCAAGGTCTGTTCAAACTGTTCATCAAAAATATCTTGTTATACCCATCGGATCTCCATCGGCGATGTAACCATAACCGATACGTTACATCTCTACTTAATCTAATATGTATAGTGTTAGACATAATCTAGCAATGAAGTTGTCAATGTAATCTAAATTTGTAACGTAGCTTTAACAATTTTTCATTCATGTCACTTCGTTGTCTGTAGTGTGGCAGTTAATAGTGATGTCTAGTACTGGGGCATCAAACCGCAGGCAGATAACATCATGTCACACCCAGTCACATTATCCTGACATCAGGTCGACCATTCCTAACATCACCCTCTTAATGCTGAGCGCCTAGCGAGGCATCTGTTAGTACCATTTTGATAAGTCTTTGGTACGACTCGGCCGAGGTTCAAACCCGCGACCTCCCTCATCCGAGGCGGACGTTCTAACCACTAGGCCACCAGAGCGCTCTGCAATGAAGTTAAATTATGTACTGTTTTGTTCTGTCATAAGTACTCTTTTATTTCTTTTACCTAACTGTGTAACTGATATTAGATTTTGTAACGGATACTATATAAGTAAGTTACTGTTTAATATGTATCAATCAGAAAGGTAGAGCGAAGGAAAGATAGAATGAGAGCGATAAATAGAGAATGAAAAGCTACCTACGTTTTCAATCTTCTGTGTGTATATATACCAACTATTTTATTAATATTTTGGTACTAAGATTATTTTGAATAAATAGTAAAGTACTTGTTTTATTTCTAAATATGTACATCCTTCTCCAAGAAACGAATTAGAAAATTATCACAATAGTTTTTCTCTGAAAGTCCACAAAGTTATATGGATTAAAATTAAAAGAAAGTATAGGAATCTTTGCTGATTAAACAGTTGTATTTTCTAAGGCAGGGGTATCTATTTGTGCAAAGGGCTACTGCATGTAAATTTTCACACAATCAGGAACTGTGTAAATGATCTTGAGTGTGGTACATGAACTTTTTAGTTAATGCGTATGTCCAGGCACTTTTAAGGTTGCATTATTAGCATGGTAATGATACAGCTACATCTAACAGTACGAAGCAAGATCAAAACGATTTTAAAGATTTTTACATAAATCAGCAGATATATTCAATTTCGAACATTCTTATAAAATTAAGCATGTTATATTAGAATATATTATTTGATTTTCCTGGAGATAGTTTCAACGGTACTTTTGCACATTGTTAGCTATATGATGTATCAGATATTGGATTTAGGACGTTTCCTAAGACACAGTTTGGCTAGTCTTGGTTGGTATCCAAAACGGCAATTTTATTTAAAGTGCGCGACGCTCTAACATGTGATCTAGCGCATGTTAATATTCTTGCAATGACAAATGAATACACTCGTAACCAGACCTTACACCTGTACAAATTCTTAATTACTTGTATGAATGGAACCCTGGGAGAAGGGTGTAGCAATCATTAGTCATAAATTATGAAGACAAGCATGTGAATAGATAAAATGAATTGCACAATCGACACTTCTTCACTAAACTATTTCTTATTATTATGACAATCAATAGTACGTCTCCATATTATCAATGCATTATGAATGTTCCCTTTATATAAATAGGCTGAAAAGTAATTCAGTACTTGGTTAGCTTTGGCGCCAGTGAGAACCGATTTTATCACTTAAATGCAATAACCCACGACCTCCTTGGAAGTCAGCACTAGTGATCTATTATTACCTGTGTTGGAAAATGTTCTCGGTGGACTCGTATCTTATGTAAACGGTCTGAAAGGTAAATGTCACAAATGGCTCATTCATCGCAATGCAGGCAATTTTAAAATCTACGTAAGCCGTGTGGATGGCAGACACGTATTATATTGCATTTCTTTAACATCTGGGTATTCCGAAATTTAGGAAAATCCGAAATTTGTGTATATCCAAAATCTGGTCAAATTCGAATTTTGGACAAATCCAAAATTCGGATAACTTAAAATCTGGACAAGTCCGAGATTTGTATAACTCAAAACCTGGGAAAATCAGAATTTTGGCATTGTAATAACATAACATTTTCAGAGATGGTTTTTACCTGAATAAAATTAGTCATGCATGATAAAAATTTGGATATAGAATTTTGAAATTATGGTCCGAAAGGAGACAGACGGTTCTGAGTTCAATGCTGTCAGTCTCTCGTCTGCAACGACGGGGCCGTATTTATATTCTCTGTACCTTTGGAGAACCTCGGATGTTTACACAAACATCAACAACGGGGACGCTCGAGGTTCTCCGATTCTGGTTAGAAACGGGAACGTTACCACCTCGCGCTCAACAACATATAATGTTGGGATCAATGACGCTATTACAAACATAGCTGAGCACGTTCCGGGACGCAATATTTGATTAATATACACCGTAAACAAATAAGGCAACATAACATATCGTCATATAGTAATGCATAAATATCTAACAGTTACTCGAAACACAGTGGCGAGTTGAAATAATCATCACAATGGATGAAATGAGTGTTGGTCGGTCTCATTCAAAGCCGCCATGTGCTTTCAACGAGGGACTTTCTCAAAGCAACGGAATCAATGGATACAAGGTACATGCACGCAACATTTTAAATAATTGCATGAAACATATAGATAAGATAAAATTGTGAGACTGGCATAGCAATATCCATTATGGTATATCAAAAAAAAAAAAAAAAAATGACCAGTATGTCATTAGTCTCAAGAAGAAAGGAAGTTACAGAATTGGATCAGCTGTTACACGAGTGATTAAGTGTAACTATTATATTGCAGGCATGTTGCTGGGGCCCTAGTCTACTTTTAGGCCGGTTTTTGAGGGATTGTTAGGATGATGGTACTAATGCTAATAGTACTCCAATAAACACTCACTATTAGAATAACTATGGTATTTATTTTCAAAACACAAATCGCTCTTGTAAAATAAAAGATAAACACTACAATCAGAGCTGTTCTTTTTTCTTACGAATACGTGCTTAAACAATATCAATTTGCTAGAACAAAGTGTTGTTTGCAAAACTAGCCATTCAGTTCGCATTTTTCCCCATCTGAGGTCTATCTATTAATAAACATAACTGAAGTTTCTTCTCTGTGTTAATATGAAACTATATAATACATATCTGTATTACATACCCATTTTAATTTGCATAGCTGATACAGAATACAATACAGATATTCAATCTGTTATTCCATATCGCACATCTAAAATTTCATAGTTTGTAAGAACTTTTACAGTTTAAAGATTCAATTATCATCCGCTTATATAATATCTTGATTGCAATACATTTTACATTGTTCGTAAAGTTTGTAATTTGTAGAAATGCAGTCATATGTGCTGAATATTACGGCTTTCGATGTTGGGGATAATGGGATATTGACATAAGTAGCGACAAAAGCAGTGTATGGGCACTTCTCGGTATCCCCCGCCGAGAAATTAGAGTAAGTTGAGGTTGAAAACAATATGTTGGACAGAATGTTTGACAATGGCTTCTCAAATAACGCTTGCGTGCAAAGTGACACGAAGGTGGCAGAGAGAGAGAGAGAGAGAGAGAGAGAGAGAGAGAGAGAGAGAGTTAGTTACCCAGGACTTCGCGGCTACAATCTTGAATTCACAGTTTAAAAATCCAAAGTACAAAAGACTCAGTGACTGATGACAAAACGTTAAAGCATTGTTGAAAATGCCAACACGTTGGGTGAAAACTTTACATCATGTTTATTTCAAAACTTAAATCTTTGCAAATCTGTTTATTTTAATGAAGCCGGACGGCTTGTACAATGAACCATAAAATTAATAGTTATAGTTCCCAGCCACGGCAATGGCGACACGGCGAAGGTACATTCCACAGTATAACAATTTGAACTACAGAACGTACCCAAAATCGATCTCATTTTCAGAGTTTCAAAATTATGGTTTGCGGAATATTTCAGCAAGTTTAATTTGTCTATTAATATTACTGATGTCTCGAAAGTGTTTATAAAATCGGACGATACAACTTACAAATGTTTACAACATTAAGGTAGACACATATAGGAACAGCTGTTTTAACTGTGATGCAAATGTATAAGAATTATATATACTTATAATATTGTTGAGCCTTTTGGATGACTGGGCACATGCAGGGAAGTGTATGGCTGTTTATATTAAAAATTTGTCCAACGTTCAAGTAGAAAACAATGAGATGAAAATAGAACAATATTGTTTCAAAATTCCTTATTAAAAATATCCAAATTAATATTTAGAGTTGTCCACATGTTAGACAGATATCGAATCTTCGTTTTCTTAATGAAAATATGCTTAAATTATCAGCTTTAATTTCAATATATCAATACGTTCTTTAAAAAAAACAAAATCGATCATCTTTATTCTGTTAAAAGGAAATATCTGATACATATTTGTCTGTGCTTGCATACCTAATCTGAATAGTGTTATTTCTTATTTACACCGCTTTGGACTGATGCATATAGGATGTGCACATTGTTATGTATGGTACAATAAAAAGAAATACTGACCAAATGAGGGCATGATCTATAACGCTCAGCAATTCTTTATTTTTATAACTGCATGAGGTCTGGGCAATCTATTTTTGGCGCTAACACAAAAGGGGACGTCCTTGTATTGCAGTGCGTCACCGGCATGCTGGTGTCTACTCTCGCTGATATTCCATATTGCACTGGCACACAAGCTCACACACATATTTACAATCATATGCTTCATAATCCATTACACGGGGCCTTACATTTTGCAGCTTGATACAGTTTCCTAATTCCATTCCACAAAGCTAAAAATACGTTAATTGATCACAAAATATTTTAGAGCACATTAGACCTAAATATAAGATTACATACGTGTATAGCAGATAGTATGTCCTATGTACACATGTGAAGGCCAATTATTGCTTCGCTGAAGCATAAAATGCCTGCTGAAAAACATTTTATTAACCACAAAGATGTGGCCTGTGTTTTTAACAGAGTAAAAGTAATCAAAAGCAAATATCGGTTATAAATTATAAAATATAATGCATTAATTATGTACTTGTTGTTGGGATGGCAGTCTAGTATCCGACGATACACATGCACTTCTGTAGCGTAGATCATTCTAAGCTCAGGTCACTCAAAGTGACAAACATCTCTATTAAAGTAACATTAGAACAAGAGCACATTCCCTCCTAACCAGAAACGATCATAAAGACAAAATTAGAAATACGGTAGGTACCATAGCATACACAGCAATACACCAGGGCCGCCATAGCAGGATAAATTGATAATGATAAAATTGGTCAGGACAAGCACTTTTTTTTTCCTTTTCGTCGAGGCCCCCAATAGGTTTCTAGAACTCGTAGAACAATCGGATACCTCACAAAGCTTCCCATGACTAGAAACTAGACCGAAAACCACCGCCCATCCAGAATACATAGAGTAAACCTGGCTTATTTTTGGACCCGGCTAAAGAGAGCTCATAGCAACCAGCTCACACACCACAATTAGGTAGGCGCCAACACACGTACCGCAATATCCCCAGATCTAAAACTATACAATAGACTCAACAGCCGATTAGATACGTGTCATTGTAGAAAATATTGAGACCCCACAATTAGAAAAATAAGTTCGACAACTAAAAGAAGGCAAGCAACTCGACAATCAATTACATAAATATTGTTGTAGCAAAATACTGTGTTCCAGAGGTATCTGGGAAGTACGAGAGCCACGACAAGGCAAGAAACAATCCCGATAACCTTTAAGGAAATGGCACTCTAACCGGTAAGAGGGCGGAGGATTAGATCAAACAAGAGAACACTTTCATGTCTTCATTGAGGACCTATAAGAATTTTGGTACCTACCAAAGTGAGACTCAGTATATATCATTGGAAAGATGATATGGGCGAACGGCTAGACGAGGTCCGTCAAGTAAGCTATGGGGGCCATTCACTTAGACAAACGCAAGTCTGAAATTCCGACATAGGACCTACTGTCTTCACGACGACAAAACGGATATGGGAAGAACATTCAAACAGACTGAGCTCCTGACCAACCAAAAAGCATGCTTCTCTTTGGCACATATCTTCTATTCTAAACGAACCAAACCTGCAGACGAAGTAGTATATGTCCCCGACTGCGTGCATACAGCACCATTGACACAATCGAGATAGCCGTTGTAAGATATCATAGCTGAGAAAGAAATGGCCTACCAGACGGCGGTAGAAGTATCCTTGCCATAAGAGGTATGAAACCCTCCAGATAGCTTTTTGAACGCAACGCTAGGAAGACCACTGGAAAACGTAAGTGGCACGAAGACAATGGATGCGTCGCCATTCTTAATTTTGGTCACTGTAGATGCCGAAAACTAAAGTTATCGTGCCACAAAGGAAACAAACTATAAAGAGTTTTGCACAGATGGAGAGATAGGCGGAGAAACAGTGTGATAATTGTATACACTTCGCCGAAAGAAAAGGATATGAAACGTTATCATGTACTTCCCTCTCAATGTGATCTTTCCAAAGCGTGGAGGGGGTAAAATGGTTGAGAAGGTCTGCTCTCAAGATCGGAAGTGGTTTGTGGGGTTGCGAAGGTCTGTCGTCTAGATCAGACCCTAACTTATTCATGCATCCAACGTATTTTATTTTGCATGCATAGTCTACAATCAATTTTTTTAATGAGAGAAACGCTGTTTCAAAGAAAAGTTCATGAATGAACAAGGCGAAGATATTTCTTTTTTGTTTAGTTTTGTGTCAGTCTTCATCTTACGTTGAATTTTAAATGCAATTTAGAAGACTGCACTACATAGAGCGTACTTGGAACTGTGTTAGTACAAAGTTGGGCTCACAAAACGCATAATTTACACTGTTTTTAAAGAACAGTCTAAGATACGACACTGATTAAATCGCCATTTCAACTTTAATCCTCTTCACCCATTATTGATTAACAGTGTTCGCTGTGTCTCAAGAATGTTATAGCATATGTACAAAGTCTATTTTTGTGTAGAGTATATTGCTTTGTTTAGAGTAGACATGTATGTTTGTTGATTGACGTTTATGTATCTTTCCATTGTGTCCTTTAAATATCCAAGGTGAGTAGACACTATACATTACATTGCATAACATAACATGAAAACGAACCAAACAAACTGTGTATGACATTTGTGGGTGTTACGTCAATTTTGGCATATTATGGGTTGTATCATGCAACAATAATTGTTAGCTAAGTGACTTTCCAAACGACACACCAAAGCAGCCTATCATGGAGTTGAAACTATGGTCAATAATTGCGAGTCAGACACTCTACCAACTGAGCTACTACGGCTTCATGATCTAAAATAAACTAGTATCTCACAATGAAAAGCTTTAAAAGAGGACATCTATAATACCTCAACATAGAACTCTAATTCAATACATCAGTCTTTCAAACTGTATGATAGCATTATCTAATCCGACTCCAAAGAGCTGACTTACTTTTCCTCTTGGACATTTGTCAGCTTCATTATTTCACTTTTTCATTTCTCCCCTAACCTGGGCTCGTCGTAGGGACGCCACTGATGACCTTGCGAAATGTTTCTTCCTTGTGTCCTGTTCTCCAATGCTCTTTGGGATCTTGCAAAGTCCACGCTTGTCCACTATTTGATGTTATCTTCCAATCTCTTTTCCGTCAGATTCGTTTTCTCTTCCCTCTCATTGTGCCCTGCAGAATTGCATTTGTCAGGCCAGATGAGCGTGAGAAGTGACATAGCATCTTAGATTGCCTATCTTTACGGTGGTGAGCAGATTTTTCTATGTCATAATTGCATCTTGTACCCGAACGTAATGTTGCTGTCATTCCGAATATTCTTCAATCTAGCCTGAACAATTGTTGTCGGGACAACCCCTATAGAACATTAGTTTTAAACCTTCATCAGAGGCGGTCAGTGAAGCTTACAACTTTGTTGAGCTTCTGTTCATTCACTCTTTTTTTTCTTTTGGATGCCACTCGGTTTGTTTGTCACCAGCTTTGTCTTTTCAGCTCTGATCTCTATCCTATACCTAACTGCTTCTTGTTTAAAACCGTTCACTAAGGTTTCCCGTTCTTGATCATCTCCTGCTAAGCCATCTGCATCCTAAGCAAAGCGCAGGTTGGAGATTGTGTTGCCTCCAGCACTAAATCTGCCCACATGGTGTTCCAGGGCATCAGGGATTCAGACATTGTTCTGCCTCCGGCACTAATTCTGCTCACATGGTGTTCCAGGGCATCAGGGATTGAGACATGATTATTTCCAGGTAGATGTTGAAGAGAGTGGGTGAGAGATGGCACCACTGTCTGTCTCCGACTGTGGTTATGAACCAATATCCGATGTTGCCAATGACTAGAAATCAGCTAGTTGCCTTCTTATACAGACGTTCTTGGTGTTTATTAATTCTGTATTCATGTTGCGCTTATGTGGCCCATAATATTGCCTTCCATACTGTGTCCAAAGGCTTCCGGAAGTCAGCCAAGACATGATAGAGGTCTTTTCGATGTTGCAGATATTTATTTTTTTTTCACTTTAAGCATAACCTTACTTGGATGACATATGAGGCTGATCGTTTGGTGCTTCTTGCATAGCTGCAGATTCCCTTTCTAAAAAGAAGAGTGACGATCAGAGACTGGGTCCATAGGGAGGTAATTCTACTGTTTGCCAGATATGTGTTGCAGATTTTTGTGAGTCCCACGCTTGACAAGCATCTCGCTGGCAATACCTATTACTGCCGTAGTGCAGGTGGTGATCAAGAAGTCTAAACTGATCTTCTCGGCACCAAGAATTGTGAGTAGTATAACTATTTTCCTATTGCTGTCTCAAACGCTTGAGCAACATTTGGATCTTTAAGCTTTTAAAGTTCAAAGTTGATCATAGGCTATTAGTCGTCTTCAGCAGGTCATGATTGCTGCCCATGTATGCTACTGGGAAGCTACGTGTTATGGCATTGTTAATCCTAGACCAGACGCGATTACTCAGCAAGATGTGCTTAATCCAGTCGTGAAATTTTCCGTCTGAAATATGCCTCTTCTAGATAATGTATGGCTGTTCATTAGCTCTGGGTTAGTGTAGATGAGGACGTCAAGGAGCTTGAATCTCCTCTCATTTGTATGTTCGTTATAAAATGGATCACAGACTTCCCGCCAGTCTGCTTGTGCGTCTTCTGCAACACTGGCATTCCAGTATCCTTCAATAAAGTCGCTATTCTTCTTGGGTGTCTGTTTAACGGAAGCTTGAATCTGGTCGTAAAACTCGTCCACTTCCTGGTCATCAAATATGGTGATATTGAAGGAAGATACCCTCAATCGGATGGTAATCGTCTTGTTAGACACTGGTCGGCAACACATTACTGCACTGGCAATGTCTTTATGTACCATAAATCTGACTCCATGCTTATGCTTGCACTCATTCTCACAGAAGTAAATGCCCGTATCCTTCATAAGTTGATTTCTCCTAAATTCTTCTGGCACATATCGCAGAATCCAAGTATGTGCCATCGGGAGATTGCGATCTCATGGGTTATCTCCTCGAGTTTCGCTACTAGTCTTAATGTTCCACATGATATGTCTTGCCCGTACATTGATGGTGGTTGCGCCAGTAGCATAGTTATTACTTCAATCCTGGTGTACATCGGATGGCGAGGTCATTAGTAACCTAGGCTGAGACTGATCCGGTATAAAATCTCTGTCCTTTGTCATTTCGTCACCCCTGGCGTATCATGTGCAGTTGTACTCTGGCGGATCCCATTCTCCTCCAGGCTGTAAACTACAACCGATAGCCATGTTAATGTATGGTTCGCACTGGTCTCGAACATGTGGCCGTCGAGTTCATCTTGGAATTCTTCCACTCTGGTCATTGACTACATCTTCAAAGACTTCCGCCCTGTGATGTTATGTTACCACTAGCTTATTTCTCCCATAGGTAGAGAGACTCATGGAGATGGGAGTCTTGTCCACTGCCTGTCCAGTCCAAACAAATTCATAATTTTTGTCTAGTTTGGTAACCTTTCCTAATGTTATAACCATGCCACAAACCCAAAACAGTTTTTTCGTGTGTGTGAAAAAGCTGTATTGCCATGTAAGCATCGCTTCTGCAAGCACACAATACTGTTTGTAAAAAATCCTGGTGGATTGAGTTTTTATCTGTATGTGAAAGTGAAAATATGAATGATATATATATATATATGCAATATTCAAAAAGTTCAGTGCACACGAGACATGTAAAAGCTAGGTATGCAATCTAACTACTGTAAAATCCCGGTACATAATTTATGTTTTACAAAGAAACCCACAAATATTATTTTTGAAGCAAGGAAGTTGTTACTTGCAAATCAAGTCCATGATTAAATGATCTCCAAGAATATAACCGAAACAATAAACACAAAAATTATAACGAACTTTTGATGGGACACCAATCATGGGTAAAGTGACAGTTATCCCTTGCTTTCGTATTTAGGTGGACTCAAAAGCAAGAGTAGTGTCATAATATATGGTTTTGGATTTGTTTAACTTTATGCATCGCATCCTATATCCCCCATTAATTTTTCATATTTTAGCAAGCAATCCACACATTGTGCAACCCGTTTATTATTAGCATGATTAATCTATGAAAGTGAAGTGGCCCGAGCAAGCAGTGACCGGAAAAACAGCCACTATCACGCACGTTCTCCACTTACCATTGCCATATTCGCAATCACCGAATCTTACTGCCATTGTTGAGCGGCTTCATTAATAACTGACCTATCGCCACTTCTCAATCATGCTGACCAATTAACCAATCAGCATGCGTACATTAGACACACCTCCAGGCATTGCTTTCGTTCGCCATATTCCTCCGAGAAGCTGCTTGTGACAACAATGAATTGATTATGATGCGTATTTACAAATTTTGCAATGATTAGTTTATTTCTCGATCGATAAGGGTGAAAATAAGACAGTGGGGGCCTTGTAATTCTTACATTCAATATCCAAGTCGTCTAAATGGAGGAATTAGATTTATTCCTTTGCCGATACATAGACAAAATTTCGATGGATAAAGATTTTTTGTGCTCGCGTGTATGATCAGCTGAATATGGAGACAATTGATGGCAATTTTGTTTGCATAAAAGTATGTAGAAAAACATCTCCGGTTGATGGCTTGAAAAAAAAAAAGGATTTGAAATTCAAAAATATATGTAAACATAAACGTTCGTGAATATTGGTGGAGAACCCATTAACTTTTGGGCCTTGATGTATATATCTTGTATCGGAAGCACTGAATCCCAGACTGCATTATTTAAAGTTAGAAAATTTACACTTCAATGTTGACTTGTCCCAACAATAATGATTTATCGTCGCGATCTTTCAGACACTTGAATGACTCTTTACAATCTCACCGGGCTGAAGGAGGGGCGGGGATACAAAATGTAATAATAAAGAAATATAAAAACACAAACAATGGTTTCAGACAACTATCATCCGATGTAGTAAGCAAGCATTTACGAATTGTCATCAACAATTCCATTTGTCGAACACAGTGGAACTTTAAACTTATGTACAACAGTATACTTCCAAATAGTAATTATTTAGGATTTTGTTATTAATTTTTAATTCATGTACTTCGAAGGCTGTATAAACATAAGCCAGATAAAATTAAGAAGGATAAGATCATATACTAAATACATTATCATCTTTTGGAGATAATTTCTGTTTACATGAATATTCGATTTTTAGGACTTTTGAGAGAATTTCTGGAATTATTTTGGGTTTAATTCATAATGCTTTACTTTCCACTTCATGTTTTATTTTAGAACTTTCACAATTAAATTATTTGTTCAGTTTTACGAAACGTGTTTGCTTCCTTTCATTCTATTACTTAGTTTATGACCGTATAGTCGTAAAAGTAATTGGGGGCTCCTTCAGGATATGAATTTCAGATAAGTTAATATTTATTTCTGAAATTGAACTTCTTTCCTCTCGGACTTTTTTTTTGTCGCTGGTGTGAGGGTGTCACAAAAGGAACCAACCAGATTTCACAATGTCGTCTAGGGTGGTAAGTTGTGTTTCCCCAGTCCGACCCTGGAGGATTTGGAGTGTTTAAGGAAATATGAGTTGTTGTAGCCAGGCACTATTCTATTTCGGACGTAAAACCATCTTTGTTAAAACAAGAAAGTAATTAAAAATTGTGTGCAGTATTTGGTAGGAACAAAAATGTCTATTACAAGTACTTTGAATTTCATTAATAAATCTAAACCTGGCTCTGAAATGATAGTAATAAAATTGAAATTAACTAAAAAGATGGAAATAGAGCTAAGAAAGCTTCAACTTCAAAAAGAATTGAGGAAAATGCAGATGCAACTGCAGAAAGAAGAAAGAGAGATGCAAATGGAAAACGAAGAGAAGGAAATGCAACTGAAATTTAAAGAATTAGAACTGGTAACTATCCATTTCAATCTCATACGAGTACTTACAAATCTCAATATAGCACAACTTATCGGAATCAAACTTCTTACAAGTCTGATCAAAAAGACTTATTGTTAGACATTCATACTCTCTATGTCTGATTGCTACACATTTAAAGATAAGCAACAAAATGAAGACAGAGCTATTACACATGATCTTATATCTAGGAGGTCAAGGTCATGGCCATGTATTGGAAGCAATACATTTTTTTGGTCAAACAAACCCAAGTCTGATTTTATTATGGAGAATTATGAACCATTCATGGCGAAATGTTCTATATCACTTATTGGTGATTCCGCCAATCCTATCCCTATTAAAATATTAAGGGGCACATGAATTTCCCAGAGTCTTTTACTATGAGGTAATTTGCCATTGTCTGTGAAGTCTTTTTCTAATGAAAGTGTTATTAGTCAGGGAGTGTCATTAGACTTAGTTCATTACATATGACTGTCGGAGCGGTGACTTCTGTGCCCATTGAGGGTGTTCATTTATTACTAGGCAATGACTTACCCGGCGATAAGGTAGTGGATAATCCATTTATAACTGATAAGTTGAATTTGGACACAAAATTTGATCCTATTAAAACTGAAACTCCCGATTCATACAATGCTTGTGCAGTTACTAGAGCTATGACGAAAATAGCTCTTGAGAATGAAATTTATCAGGAGAATATTTCTATAGCTGACACATTTATTTGTTGTTATTTTGATAAGATCACCTTTGCTCCAGGTATTGATCATTAAAAATGTATTAATCATAGTAATCCTCTTTTTACTACTCATTCTCTTGATTCTAGTTAGGGTGACAAAAGACAATCCTAGTTGTCTAACAGGAACAAGATCATGCTATCTCCCATTTGTTTCAGAGGACTATTAGCAAAACTTAAAAAATACATGCATAAGACTGTTATTTTGTTAATAATGGGGTCCTTATGAGCAAATGGCGACCACCTGAGGTACCTGCTGGTGGCGATAACTAGTGGTCAGTGAACAAAGTTCCGTATATTTAATTTGTGTTGTTTATTGTTTTTCATAATGAATACATGTTATATACATTTGTATTAGGTGCCTAACCTTGTCCAAAATCAAGTCCATGTTGTACCTGCCCAGTAACATTTATTTTATAAACGACATAAGACATAGGTAATATTTTCCTATGGCTTAGGATTAATTATTCAGATAAATATTAAATGAATATGTATATTTTTTCTCTGGGTCTATGACATTGGAATTCCCCCATAAAAACCTGGTCTACCTGATTTTTCCCATTATAATTTAGTAATAAACATTATCTTGTTGACAACTTAAAATTCTTCTAGCTAGGAACTTTTGACCCTCGTTCTGGTTCTATTTTTTGTCTTGGTTTATATATATATATATATATATATATATATATATATATATATATATATATATATATAGTATATATATATATGGTATATATATATATGGAGTATATATATATGTGTATATATATATATATATAATCTTGTTTACTTGAGAAATTACTCATTCTTGTATTTAACATCTGATGCAGAATAAGTATTATTGTTATGTTCAGTATTTCATTTGGGTGGAATTATTCATTCAAATTATTACTCAGCAGAATTACAAAGTGCTCATCATTAATATTCTTGGACTGGAACATTAATTTAGAATTTTGGGGAATTCAGACAATAACAATTTTGGATTATATTATTGTGAATGATCAAGAGACTGTTAGCACATCGTCGCACTAAATACAACTAGCTCATTAGCAAATTTCAGTCTAGACGCACATCAACACATTCATTATTGGAAATTATTTGGAATACCACTGGATTTCAGTTGAAACATCATACATTTGAACTTGTTATAACACTATTATGACTATTTGGGATTTAATTCGCATTACCGTAAGTTCTTTTAAATATACACTTTGTATTATTTGTTAAATTTTACAAAACTTATTGGTTCTTACTCTTTTCAGTTACTTTGTGTAAGACCATAGAGTCATATTAGCTTTAAACGTTGTATAGACAGGAAATTCTTAGTCTAGCCAATGAAACTCCGTTCAATGGTTATTTATAAGTCAATAAGACTTCACTCTGGGGATCAGTTCAAGCATCATTAAGTGTAAGTCCTTTTGAACTTGCTTTTGGCCATACTGTCAGTAGGTCTTTGAATTTTTTAAGGAGAATCCTCTTTCTACTGATGATTCAGAGCTTAATCTTCTTTATTACGTTTCTAAGTTTGACAATAAGCTCTCTTGCCCATATCTCAAAATTCCCTTTTGGTTAAGTATTATGCTATTTATACAGTTAAAACGAAAGTTACTTAAATTATATCATTAACACTCCTGAGAGGCGGGAACATATACAAATCTGCTGTATTGTTACGTATATGTAATTTAATTGTTTGCATGCTAATTTTAAATTCTTTTCTATTTTATTTTTGTTTCAATACATTTTATTGTAATGATAAATTTTTTACTGGATTTGACATTTTTCCTAGTAAATTCCGTTCAGTTCTTTTAGCTTGATTAGAACACAAAAGTATTGTTAGGTTTTATTTCTAGCTGACCTTGGTTCAGAGATTGGTAAATACAGAGTGAAAATGATTGGTCATTATCAAGGGCATGTTCAGCCCATTTGTTAGCTCTGTTGTAAACAGCTGATTTTTTTAAAATTCATTTCCAGTGTGGGAATTATTGATTCTTTGCTAAAGCTATACCAGCCTACGTGCTAATTGACTTGTAGTAAGTGATCACGTGACCCATCACGTGGGTCTGAAATTGCGTTCTTAGTTGGGTTTAATACTCATTCTCAATGCTTTTCGGTCAGTCGTAAATCAATACCTTCGGAGCTCAGAGGTATTTTGTGTTGCGACCAGTTCGGGTTAGGTTTTTTATTTAAAATAAGTTATTCAATCTAGAAAACATACAAGTGCTCTTCTTCATCAAAATTCTTGGACAAAGACATTTGTTGGAAATTTATTCTAGAATTCTAAACTGGAACATTATAAGTTGTGATTCGACGAGGAACTGTTAACATCAGTACAACGACTTCATCTGACGTCATCGTCCTCCATGTTTGAACTTTTTCGGGATTCGACCTTCGATTCAGTTAGAACTTTTTAGTGATAGGACTTATATTTTTAAATTCCAGGATTAATCTTTTTATTATATTCACAAACTGTAAGTCCTCTTTCATATTTTTACCTTGTTTTCTAGGGAAATAAATTATTTTGTTAAATTTACAAAGCTTGTTGGCTTCATTCTTTTCTTTACTACTTTGTACGAGCCTTTGTCACGTAAAAAAGAAAATCGGAGTCACATCCTTGGGATATATGAATATTGGCTAAATTATTTCAGAAAATTGTTTCTTGAAATTTAAATTCCCCTAGTTTTTAAATCCCAAGTATTATTTTACAGTTTGTTTGAAATCGTTAGTGAAAAAAAACAGGCTTTTTCACACTGTCATCAACAGTGGGGACTTTTCTTTCTAGTCCTACTCAGCAGTTGGATAATTTGAAAAAAAGATGAATTGCTTGAATTTGCCAGAAAATATTATCTTTCTGAGGCAAAATCTTCCTTTACAAAGGAAGAAATTAAATATTTTGATTCAGTATTTGGTTGAAAAGAATGATTTTGATAAAAGTGTCGGTAAGTCTGTATCAGACTCTGACATAAAAGTAAAGGAATTAAAAATGAAATACAAGATGGAATTAGAGTTAAGGAAGCTGGAACTTCAGAATGATAGATAGGAAAAACAAATGCAGTTACAATTAGAAGAGAACCAATTGCTGCTACAATTTGAGAAAGAAGAGAGAGAGAGAGAGACAGGAAGGAGAGAAAGAAAAACAAATGCAGTTACAATTTGAGAAAGAGGAGAGAGAGAGAAACAAATGCAATTGGAGTTACCGAAAAAACAAATGCACATACAGATGCAAAGAGAGAAGGATGAAACGAAATTTCAAATTAAGTTAAAAGAAATGCAGCTGGCAAGTGAAAGGCACATTCCCAGTCCCACTTCACATACAAATTCAAGTTTTGACATTACAAAAAATATTAGGCTAGTGGCCACTTATAGCGAAAAGGAAGGAGACCAATAGTTTCGTTGTTTTGAAAAAAAATTGCTGAAAATTTGAAATGGCCAAGGGAGTATAGGACTCAATTATTACAGTGTGTACTTTTTGGCAAAGCTCGAACAATCTATGCATCACTGTCAGTACAGCAAAGTGTTGACTATGATTTGGTTAAGGAATGCATCTTAAAGAGTTGCGAGTTAGTCCCTGAGGCTTATCGGCAAAAATTCAGAAACTATAAAAAAACATGCTGGACAAACTTATGTCAAATTTACAAGAGAGAAAGAGCAGTTATTTGATGGTTGGTGTTTAGCCAAGAAAGTTGAACAAGATTATGAAAATCTCAAATAACTCGTATTACTTGAAGAGTTCAAGAACTGTATTCCTAGTGACATTAGGATTCATCTTGAAGAGCATGAGGTCGCATCCTTGGAAAATGCTGCTCTTGGTGCTGACAAGTATTTCTTAAGTCATAAAGTTCCTGCTGAAGGCAAGTCTTTTACTCAGCAGTCTACTGGTAGAAAGGTATTTCAGCCTAATACGACTCCTTCTAACACTCAATTTGGCACAATGTTTAAAAATCAAGATTCTGATAAGCTTGATTCAAAATCCTTGTCTCTTTCCTACGTGTACCTACTGCAAGAAGAAAGGACACGTTATTTCTGATTGCTTCAAATTGAAATATAAGCATCATAATCAAAATAAACCTATACCAAATGCTCCTATTTCTAAGACGTCAAGGTCACGGTCATGTATTGAAAGCAATACATTTGTTGGGTTTAATAAATTCCAGTCTGATTTTATTATGGAGAATTATGAACCATTGATGTCGAAGTGTTCTATATCACTCTTGGGTGTTTTGGCCAATCCTATCGATATTAAAATTTTAAGGGACAGAGGAGCTTCTCAGAGTCTTTTATTATCAGGTACCTTGCCTTTTTCTGAGAAGTCTTGTTCCAATGAGAGTGTTCTCATTCAGGGAGTAGGGTGCGGCTTTGTTAATATTCCTCTCCATTCTGTAATTTTGTCATCAGACTTAGTTTCAGGACCTGTGACAGTCGGAATATTGTATTCGTTTCCCGTTGAGGGCATTCATTTATTACCAGGCAACGACCTAGCTGGAGACAAGGTTGTGGTTAATCCACTTGTGACTGGCGTGCCTTCTTGGATCAGAAAGACGATCCTACTGAAAAAGAATTCCCTAATTTATACCCAGCTTGTGCAGTTACTAGAGCTATGGCAAGGAAAGCTCTTGAGAATGAGTTTAATAAGGAAAGTATTCCCTTAGCTGACACATGTATTAGTCAGGCGTTTGATGAGGTCACTTTTACTCCTTGTTTGGCTCAATCAAAAAGTATTGATCACAGTGATTCTCTTTTAACTACTCATTCTCTTTTGTCTAATCACTGTGATAAACGACAATCACTTGTCGTCGAACAGGAAAAAAGATCCTGGGATCTCCTGTTTGTTTCAGAGGGCCATTAGTGAAACTGAAGCCACTGACGTACCTGTCTGTTACTTCCTTAAAAATGGAATTCTTATGAGAAAATGGAGACCTCCCGAGGTACCTGCTGGTGATGAATGGTCAGTGAACTATCCAATTGTAGTTCCGAAATCTTACAGACATAAAATGCTTAGTCTGGCCCATAATACTCATCTGGCTGGTCATTTAGGGATTAATAAGACTTATCACAAGCTCTTGACTCACTTTTATTGGCCCAAAATCAAAGTGATGTTTGTAAATTCTGTAGATCTTGTCATACTTGTCAAATGGTAGGAAAATCCAATCAGAATACATCTAATGCTCATCTGCAACCTATTCCTGCATTTGACGAACCATTTAGGAGAATAATGGTAGATTGTGTTGGACCCTTACCTAAGACCAAGTCAGGCAACCAATACCTGTTGACCATAATATGTGTGTCAACAAGGTTCCCAGAGGAAATTCCTTTGAGGAATATTAAAACCAAACCTATAGTAAAAGCTTTGATAAAGTTTGTTTTACTCAATTTGGCTTTCCCAAATCTGTCCAATCGGATCAAGGTCCATATTGTATGTCTGGAATTTTCCTGCAAGCTATGCACGAATTAGGCATTCAACAATTTAAATCTTCTGCCTATCACCCTGAGAGCCAAGAGGCTTTAGAAAGATTTAATCAGACTTTGAAGAATGAGATTCGATCATATTGCTTTGATACGAGTAAAGATTGGGATGAAGGCATTCATTTACTTTTGTTTGTTGTTAGGGAGTCCGTTCAAGAATCTTTTGGAATCAGTCCCTTTGAACTAGTTTTCGGGCATTCTGTGCGTGGACCATTGAAGTTGTTGAAAGAGAAACTTCTTTCTAATGAAGATACTGAGTTCAATGTTCTTGATTATGTTTCTGATTTATAGCACAAGTTGTCAAAGGCTTGTGAGGTCACAAGAGCTAATCTGCACTCTACTCAGTCAAAAATGAAAATCAAGATATGATAAAAACTCAAGGCATAAGAGTTTTCAGCCTGGTGATAGAGTTCTGGCTCTCTTGCCCATACCACAAAATCCCCTTCAGGCCAGGTATTATGGTCAATACATAGTTGAAAAGAAAGTAAATTATTTAAATTACATCATAAATACTCCGGGGAGGCGAAAACAAAATCAACTTTGCCACATTAACATGTTAAAGGAGTATATTGAGAGAGATAGCTAGGTAAATCATGTAATTAATGTAGTTGTACCTGTCCCACAAACTGACGATTTAAGTGAAGAAATTCAATCGGACTCTACTGATTTTGGAGCAACAAATCTTCGGAATTCGGAAATTATGAAAAATCTGGACCAGAAACTTTCGCATTTGCAACAACAAGAAAGGAATTAACTTAAACAGATATTATTCGATTATGAGCACATATTTCCAGTTGTTCTTACGAGGAGAAACAAAATTTTTTCATGACGTTGAAATTGAAGATTCAAAACCTGTGGAACAATATTCATACAGGATGAACCATCTCAAACAAGAATACTTGAAAAAGGAAATTCAGTATTTGCTGGAGAATGATTTCACAGAGCCCAGTAAAAGTGACTGGAGTTCACCATGTATACTTGTTCTGAAACCGGATAAAGCTTACCGCATGTGCACTGATTATAGGAGGGCGGACAGTGTGACAAAGAGAGATTCATTTCCATTACCAAGAATCGATGACTGCATTGATAAAATTTGAAATGCCAAGTAAGTCACCAAATATGACCTTCTGAAAAGGATTTGGCAAATTCCATTAACGGAAAGGGCAAAGGAAATTTTGGCATTCGCGACTCCAGATAGACTCTATCAATATACAGTAATGCCTTTCGTAATGAAGGTTTCTCCAAGTCCTATTCAACGTTTGATGAATATGATTACCTCTTGTCTAGATAATTGTGATGCTTACATTGATGATGTCATCATCTACAACGATACCTGTAAAGAACATCTAGCCACGATACGGAAAGTCTTTGACAGACTCACTGATGCAAGTTTGACAATCAATTTATCTAACCGTGAGTTCTGCAGTGCTAGTGTAACATTTCTAGGACATATTGTGAGACATGGACAATTTAAACCTATAGACGGTAAGGTCAAGGCTATCTTTGATTTCCCTGTGCCTGTCAGTAAAAACCAACTGATGAGATTTTTGGGCATGGCTGGATACTATCGGAAATTGTTTTCCAATTTTTCTAATATTGCTGAACCCCTGACAAATTTATTGAACAAGAAAAACAAGTTTCTTTGGACTGGAAAATGTCAGGAGGCTTTTGACAAAGTTAAAGGCCATACTTAAAAGTGCACCAGTTCTTGCAGCTCCAAATATCAGTCATTCTTTTAAATTATCTGT
>JAECUM010030752.1:0-31318 GCA_016617855.1 Megalonaias nervosa | reverse complement strand
AGGATAATGTGACTGGGTGGGACATCATGCCACATGTCTGCGGCATGATGCCCCAGTGCTAGACATCACTATAAACTGCCACACTGCAGACATCATAGCGATATGACTGAAAAATTGTTAAAGCTACGTTAAAAATCCAAATCACATCACATCACATCACTTATTCTCTTTAACTGACACGATAATCGCTCAAAATCTCTAACCCATGTTCAATAAATCAGGTTTATTTTTTGGAAATCGGTGGTTCTGATATCTTTCTATCAATTTTCCACCAATGATGTCAATTTATACAGCCCCTTCCTCGTGAGGAATACTAAAGATATATCTAATTCCTGGTATTTAGAAAGCAGTCATCTGTTCATCACTTCCAAACAGAGAGAATGGCAAATATGAAGTCGTAAATATTGATTGGTAAATAAATATTTAAACCTATCTGCAGTATAGATGTATATGCAACACACGGACACAGAGAGAATCCAGGTCGACAAAAATGTCCAGAATTAGATCCAGAAGTATCTGTGATCGTAAGGGTTGAGTGAGAATAGATGGATTCCAGTTTTATGAAACAAAGCCTCAGGAAGTTATGACGCAACAATGTGTACTTGGAATCAACCTGGGGAGGCAACTCCCATGATCCAATCCTTTAAAAGTGCACAATGTTGTTTGAATTGCTTCCACGTGTGATAATTTAAACCAGCTCTCTTTGGCACAAAGAAGATATACTCAAAAACTGCACTTCCACCTCTGCATAAACTCGATGGATCAGGTTATCATAAAATAGAGTTCAAGTACAGGAGATTTGAATTATTGTCTAATACATTTCTTTGACTCGTCATCTAGTATTTTTGATAAATCTAATTGTGCTGCTCTACATATCCATGTTAGAGCCCAAAGACAATTTTATTCTGACGCGCTCCACATTTAGACATTTGACCTTGAGCTTAAAGCATACAAAATACACATCTTGAAGGACTTTCTGACGCGGCAGTGTGGTCATCATTCACGGCTTTTCTAACAGATTTCTTTGTCCCCTGGAAAGAAAGTGCCCACTTTCACAGGGAATATTATTATGTATTTAAAATGCAAAGCTTGCAAAACTGGAAAAGTT
The DNA here is from genome assembly GCA_016617855.1 of Megalonaias nervosa. Classification (NCBI taxonomy): domain Eukaryota; kingdom Metazoa; phylum Mollusca; class Bivalvia; order Unionida; family Unionidae; genus Megalonaias; species Megalonaias nervosa. Next base: position 30,210 of record JAECUM010030752.1, on the reverse strand, counting down.
AAAAAGAATTTGCTAATCAGATCATTCTATACTGGCACTAAAGTGTGGCATTTTTTTCCGAACGATTCGAGTTATTTTTATGTTTGTTAAGTCGTACTGATATGGTGAAATTGCTGAGCAAATAGGCAGTTCCCTTGGCTACATCTAACAACGTACGCTTTGAATGCATAATTATCAGTATTATACCTGGCATTTTTTTATAATGATACATAATTCAGCTCGACAATTCAATAGGACCTTGTCCAACATTAGAGGAGTCGAAACATTTCAGCTATGTCGAATCTTCAGAATCTAATAGGACAAATCGATTGTGGTTCAGTTTTTCAAAATATTCCGAAGTAATTTCTGAACCTTATCCAAACTACGTGATAAAATCTATCTATAATTGTTGTATCTTTTTGAAAGACTAACACATAAATTACTGGAAATATCAATAAACGTATTTGAACAAATCTGATGGATACACGCGGTTGGTAGAGATATCATTGCCGTTTGTAAAATTAAGTCACAAGTTTTTGTTGGTTGTTTTTGTTTGTTTGTTTTAAATGATCTATTTTTGTTGAGAAAAAGGTGACGTTGTCAATAAGTTTTAACTGGTTAATTTTAATAAACAATATTTTGGGAAACGAGGGTTATTTTAGACACACGATGAAATGCATGATTGGGATGATGTGCTGAGAGTTAATAAAAATCGATGGCTCTGAACAGGTTATCAGGGAGATGGAGGTTGCTATTTAAAAAAAAACAAAAAAAAAACCTGCATTGTATAAGTGGAACAGATTACTACACGTGCGATGGCCAACATGTTCAAGACTACGCATTCAGATACTAGTACATAAGAATAAATGCTAAAATTTAAGGAGGAGAACGTGTAACAGGACATTATATATCTATTGGCGATATTGATCGAGCAGATATTAGCGAAGGACATAAAGGCAAACTGTAATTTGCGTTGGACAAACTTGATGCATGGGCTTCTTATCTGGGCTTTGACTATCGATTAAGCATCCCCGTGTGAAAGATTAATACATAAAAGATTCTCCCTCTAGTAAAAGGCAACCCCCAGCAGGTACCGTATATACTCGCTTACTAGATCGAACACCAAACAAATATATTCTCTGATAGGCCATCGCATAATGCGCCGTCAGATTGGGGCCTCTGTTGTTTGCTCTACCGATAACTCCTAACAAACTGCATCGACTCGGATCTGCCGTCGAATAATGTTCAGGCAGGTATGAGTATGTGCAGTTCACTACTGATCGCCACTTATACACGAGTATATACTGTTGATGTTTTTTTCTACTTGTAATTGTTGTGCTTGTATTGCTTGACGTTTGCTGTTTTCATTGTTGCTTTTTGGGGGATGTTTTGTTTTTCTTGTATCACAACGGTAGATTTCCTTTTCTTTTTAATACACCTTTCAGCTGGCAATGATTTCTCTCAGTAAACTTAAACCTCGCGAATGTATTTATGATACATTCGCCAGTCAAAATAACAGCGTACTTCATACATAGTCAGTCATTAATAAAATAATTGTATATATGAATTGACACTTCTGATATTTTACACAAAGGGAGTGTTGTGAATAATTTATCACTGAATCTTTCTCTGAGCGAGGAGAAATAAAAGCTGTTCTCCCAGTTTCAAACATTTCAAATAGAAACTGGTTCACGACTATAATCGCGTACAGAAAAATGATTTCCTTCTCATGCAAAATTAAATGATAATTAATGGATAAATGACAGGTTTTGCGTAAATCCGACCTCTTGGAGGTTGTGCGTAATCGTGGCTGCGTTCTGAAACCATTTTCATATAGTCACTGTAGTGATTATCCAAATATATGCATACCATATCAGTTTTCTGAAGTAACAGCCCGACATATCTGGTCATTCTTGTTCTTTTGGAAAAATAACGTAAGCCTGAAACCAATGAAAATATCAGTTCCTCAACCAGGCGTGCCTATTACAGGTATCCTAGGCGTAAGAACATATGTGATATTATGTACTTGGCTAGTGACTAGACTATGATACCAACGAGTTCGTGGATGTATGTGGTCCTGCATGTCGTAAGAAATGATTAATGGAGGCTGATCCTCGATGACCCACCCTAGCGACAGAAAGCACGTGGGTTCGAATCCTATCAGAGGACCAGGCCAGGTGGGTTACTGCGGTATGTCATTGGGCAAGGCACGTTACTACTTCGGCACTGAATATTTTACGTTATTGTACCGTTAAACACCAAACAAAACAAAGCAAGTCTCAAGTGTAATGGGATTTCTTACTGATGTATCCAGTAAGAGTAGGAGAAATTTGCATCAGCCAAAATGGCTATTAGTCATGAAAGAAACCACATTTAAAAAATAAAGAATACAACTGAATGATTTCTGGTATCATTTGATACAGTTGACGGTCTATATATCCATGGGATAGAATGTCATCTAAGTCTATGTTATCTAGTCCATTATCATCTCTTCTGTCTTGTATTTAGCTGCTTTATGTCCATCTTATACCTTTTACATCAAAAGACACCCTATTATAGGTGCTTGAAGCTTATACAGCTATGGCTGAACTGGAATCAAAGGTTTGTACGACAACGTAACTCCGCACAAAACAAAGGGTTAGCAAAAAGAACTCAAATACATTTCAAAGACAAGACATATTACACCAAATATCTGTTTTGCGAACTCACCGCATAATCACACAATCTGCCTGATGTATTTTAATTTTAAACAAAAGTTCTTGAGAAAAACAGAACTGGTTACCGTTGACTCGACGGATATTTTTGCTTCTTGCTTTGCGTTCTAAAAGTCTTCTTTGTTTTAGGTCAACATGGGCTAATTTGTCCTTTACCTTCAAACCTTCAACGGTTTCAGACATATCTCTAGTTCAAGTAATAGGATGTTTGGATAAAGTGACATCGACCCATTCATTACATGTTTCATCGGATGTATGTATTTTCATGACAAAGTCATTTAATAAGATCTCAACGTCAACATCTGTCAGAAATTCAGATTATTAAGAGTCTTACATCAAATGCTATTTTGACTTTGTAGAAATCAAAGCTTGTACAAAAGGTCAGATATTGTATGCTACAGTTTGTCTCGACGTGAACTCGTCTTATGATCGGTATAAATAAAATTCTTTGAATGTTATTTCAGCTCCCATATTGTATTTTTGCGAATTATGCGCATAACCTTTCAAATAAAATTATAAATAATTATTCATTTTTACAATGTTTCGAACATCTTCCCTTCGTCCGGTAAAATGACACATATTTCTGATCACATTTGTCTCAGATGCACACATTCCCTTCTTCAAAATTATTATGCTCTTTCATTTAATCTCCTAATGTGCTGTTAGCTGTCATGGTGTAATGTGCCCAGTAACGGGACCATACTGACAATGCATACTTGCAGTATCATTGGCTCTTTTGCTATGGTGTTTATTCCAAGAGGATTCCTGTTTTGAAGTGTTACACACACACACACACACACACACACACACACACACATATATATATATATATATATATATATACGACTTGGGGAAAATGTTAGCTTCTGTTACACTGGAATTGCTGATAAAAGCGAATACGAGGCTGTTTTGTTTTTTATTGTTGTGCCTGGTTCCGCGGGTCGAATCACTTGTAAGGGCTACGGCACAAAAAACATAGGCCAAGTTTACCACCGAAAATAACAATATTATGTAATTAGTATCTCAGCGAATAATTTTGCCAAGTGAGCTTTACTAACTAAAAAAGCTCAATCCGTTCAATGTCATTTGGCAGAGACATTGAACATTCGACAGTAACAATTTGAACTCTGAAGTTATTGACATGTAGGTCGCGAGATTTGTGTAGTCATGTGATTCGGAATGCAAATGGCGAGTTCCATGTCAAATTTCATCAACGCTGTAGTTGCATCTCGTCAGTCAGCGGATTAAAGATATAACGAATGCTACACTCGCTATTTCTGAGAAAATAAATCATATTCCTATCGATTTCCTGCAGGTATATCTTGATGAAAGATCGTTAAAGTTTGCTAGGCCGGCTAGTAAGCGACTACCCGATGCCGACACCAAACGGTGTCGGCGAATTCCAACTTTTCGATAGGCAATGGACTCTGACCCTACACCCCAGCATAAATATCCAAATATCAAAAATGGGGCGGCAAGGGTCAGAGGAAACTCGGACTAATTCGATAGGTACTAGCGCACCGACTACCTATCTTCTATTTAATAATGAAATCTCAAACAACTTTTAAAATATAGAAGTTGGTTGACAAATTTAACTCTAATATATTACTTTACCATTTGTACATGTATATTTATTTGATTACGAAAATGAGGTAGAGAATCGGCTTGTGCCTCTTCTGTTTGCTCTTTCTGCTTGAAAGGTGTGTGTGTGTGTGTGTGTGTGTGTGTGTGTGTGTGTGTGTGTCAGAAATAACACAGCAATGATGTATGTATGATGTAATCGCGCCTGTCTGGACTGCAGAAAAGGGAAGAGGACAAATTTTGAAACATTCGCTTTTCTTGGCGAGAACCTGAGAATTAGCTTATACAAATAATGTATTGATGTTAGATAAGGTGACACATTTTTGGCATCTGTTTCTGTAGGAGTAATCGAATCATGTAATCCGTTACATATTTCTACCTGTTGCTTTGTTTAATGTGGGTCACGTTTACTTCTGTGAACTGAGTGAAATTAGGCGTAGTTCCTTCGTCTGTTGAATTAATGGTTTTTTACAACCAATAAGCTTTGATGACCGGAAAGATCAACCAGCAGTCCGAGAAGTATGACATCACTGACTGTTTTTGGCTTGTGATATAAACTACTTTGTGAACAGGGGTGTATTTTTTTGTAAAGGAATTTTTTGGGAAAGGAAGCAATGGGCATATTTGAGAACCAAGTGCAATAACCATGACGTGAAGACTAGTGCCTTCCTTACGGTATTATAAATGCACGATAGAAACCGTTTAAGCTTTAGCACAAAAGAAACGTTTCAACGTGTATGGGAAAATACTTCAGATGTGTTATTAAAAATCAATAATATACATACAGATCAGAAGTGTGTGTATGTACATACATACATACATATATACATACATACATACATATATACATACATACATACATATATACATACATACATACATACATATATACCTACATACATACATAGAGAGAGAGATAAAAAAAGAAAGAAAGAAAGAGATAAGAAATAGAAACGTTATATATATATATATATATATATATATATATATATATATATATATATATATATATATATATATAAGCTACGAGGGGGATCGGCTGTTTCCTCGTTTGTTTTTGTTTTTGTTTTTTTTGGACAACGAGGAGGATCCGTTATTTCATATTTTGACAACGAAGACGACGAGCAGGAGGTGCAACATAAGACATATTACCTTTCAAATTTTTTTGTCCCGTTATTATGGGTTTTGTTCCAAAATAATCTTAGACGACTTTCTCGGAGATGTCTTTTGGCAGTAATTGTGATGTCGGTATTCGACTCTACCTGATTCTACGATAGTGTTCCAAAAAGGCAGGTTCCAGTGAAATTATTTGACAACAATGCAGCAAGAGAAACGTACACGTTCACTATAATATTTGAAGAATTGTATAAAGTACAAAAAATGATGACTCCAACATACAATTAAGCATGTGGTCAGATATATCAGAGGTTGAGCTTTCATTTCATATCGTTGGTCCCTTCCCCTTAGGTATGAGAAAATAATTGATGTTAGCCATAGTCGATTGTTATTCTTTGGGGACTTTTCTCGTTATACATGTATTTGCTTTAATATTTTTATGTACTTACCAAGTTTTGGGGAAAATAAAAACAATCTGTCATTTAATCCAACTCAGATACATTGACCCCAGTATCAACTTACTGCAGAGAAGAAAAAAAAAAACGGGAGAAGAATCAGAATTTTAGTTTTGGTCAATTTTTTACGCATCACCTTAACACGTCGCTTGTACCGATAAAAATAAAACGTACCTATCGTCTAAATTTTCTTTTCTCATCTCTAAAAATATTTCCCCATTTCTACCTTTTTCCTGCTTTTTCTTCACATGAAGCAAAAGAAATTTTTGTCAGTCCTTGACCACATGTTTTGCTTAAGATTTTGTTACCAAGATAGTTCTGGCACAAACAGTGACGACTACTAATCACCGATAACAACTGAAGGAGCCATTCGTCTCATATGTAAGAGCTTTGTATATTTGTTCGTTATATCTCTTTCAACAGGCGAAAATTGCTCATAAAGCGTTTATGTTATACATCTATTAGAACGGAACTAATGAACCTTTGAAACAGAGATTAAACAGGAAGGATAATTCTTTGAAAAAGAGACAAATACAGAAGGGCTAGATTCAATACAATGGTTGTCGATATGATTGGGCGGGTAATTTACGTTCTTTCAAACGTCACTTTCTATAGAATGTTTGTCGATACCAATGGTCGCATAATTTAGGTTCTTTAGATTGTTGCATCAGGGTAAATTATGTCCGCCTTTGTTCATTAAATAGATTAAATGATTTAAGTCGAGCATGCGTAGGTATTGATTAATAACATTTACTTTCATAGAGAGAGGGCTCACATTTGGAACAATTCAATTTAATATCCATACAGTTGATATTATTAAACATAAGTAGTTGTGAAGACCACGCCTAACATCGATTTCCAATCCCAAATCGAGGACATTGACAGCTTAGACAGACCGGATTTTTCCAAGATCTGGTATAGCTGGTAAAGGAAATGTTCCTTTATAATCGAATTTACAAAGGTAAATTATTCATCCTTATCCTGCTATCAATCTAACTTTATATCCATGTTTCATTATTACCTGAAAGCTATAAAATGACCTATGATAATATTATAAAATTTTATGTGATTTAAAAATGGAATTAATATTTTACATGTTCGTCTAGATAAAAAGAACAAATAACTTGAATGTATTCGTGGATAACATACAATAAAATGATAGTGTCAACGACAAAAAAGGAGACGTTTTCTCAAGTTTCGGCGAATCTAAATCATCGCCCGGAAGCACTCAAATATTTCGATTTCAATAGAAAAAATAACGTTGCAAATAATATGGTAGTCATGTATTTTCTGTGATGCCTTATGTTACCGTGGTTATCAAACTACTTTAATCGTTTCGGAATATTTTTTCTGTTTATTGCTCCTGTTGCATTATATATATATATATATATATATATATATATATATATATATATATATATATATATATATATATATATATATATATATATATATATATATATATATATATATATATATATATATGGACCCTATTCCCTGTCCCAGAGACCCCCAAATTTCTCCAAAAAGTATGATTTTCCCTGTCCCAGAGACCCCCACCCATCCCTCTCCAAACAGCTATAATTTCCCACCCCAAGAGGTTCCTGGACCAGAAGGACCCACATCCTCTCCAACAAGACCACCCCTGACCACACCATCAGGTTGGCGGCAAAGCCGCTGTTTGAGATTATTTTATTTCTAAAATTTAGATAAAATTTTATTTGTCAGATTATTTTTAAAGTTTAGACAAAACTTCATACCCTATCATCACCATACATTTTTTATAATTATTTTCATACCTGCTAACTCTCATTGGTAGAATACCTGTTAACATACTGCCAATAATACGAAACTCGCGTATTAAATCGTCCATATCATATTTTACACCACGCAAATAAGATCGTATCTGATCAAGTAATTTTTTGTAAGTGATACTTGCTGTTTTACAGGCCTATTTTTGTCTCAAGTCAAGGCTCATTTTTTTTTTACACGCTGTTGCAAGAGAAACACCAACACCGGATATTATTAACAAAAACGGATTTAATGATGCTTCACTTGAAATTATACAAGAGCCAGTCATTAGCAGTGGTAAATATGATATTACCCGAAGTATTCTACTATAATACTTGTAACATTGTTTTACACACCAAAGGTTTTTATGATAAAATTTGTATTACTGCGTTAGCGCGTCCACATCCTGTTTTGGAATTTCCTCCGAAATATGATTGAAATCGATTATCTGTTTTTTCATTATACAATATTTGTTTACAATTTTTATACAATATTAAAAGTCCTAGTACTAACATTTAAATCAAGAAACTCACGGAACTTATCATTGTTAGGATCAGCTATAAAATCTCTATACTTGTCATAAATATTCGACGAAATATCTCTATATCGTTCATCTGTTAATACCTCATTTTTCTTTAAGCAACTGTAGGAATTGAACGTGTTTTCTATTGCATATTTGTATAAATCTGTTTTATTTGTAAAATATTTGTACTCTCAATCTGTTTCATCAATAAACCCGAGTACCAAACCTATTTGATCCAACGTAAAATTTTTGAGAACAAGATGTTGCCTGATAATTGCATATGCGACTATGAAATTTTTTAGCATTAATTTTCGGATTTTGTCTGTATCAACTTCGAAAGGACTAGTAATACAATTTACTTTTAACAATAATTTTTCGTATGGTTGCGTGAATATTTTCTCGATTTCATTGTAAGAATTGTCTAGAGCGTTGGAGCGATGGAAGTGGAACATCGTCTTCTTCACTGATGTCATAGTGAGAATGTTTTTTTCAAAACTTGCTGATTCGACTCCTTCAAAAAACTTTTCTCGCTCAACATCATTGAAATTATCAATTTCCTTATCAAGATTTTTGACTATCGCTAAAGATTTGTTGATAATCGAATCAAAATTAAAATTTTCACGTATCATTGGTAAAATTTCGTTTATGTATGCATTAAATAATAACTCCATATCTGCTGATATCGTAGCGATTTTAACTAGGGTTTCTTTATCGTGGTAGTACATACCGAGATGCTGAACAATTTCTAGTTTTAAAAAACTATAGTTTAAATTTTTGTTTCTTCTTAATTTTATTACTTTAACTTCCGCTAGTTTGTCGAGACGACTATGATTGTCGTTTATTCGTTTTTCTTCCTGAGCTTTTCCACCGTAAGTTCGTGCATTTATTATATCTGATAGTATTATCAAATCTATATTTTTAAATCAAACTCAAGCAATACTTTTTTTAGCTGGATTTCAACTTCTTTTTTTTTTGTTCTAGACAATCATCAGGATGACAGTATCTGTTTATAATATCAAAGTTCCTTATTGCTTCTATTAGTTGTGGTCCTCGCATATACATAACACGAGCAAAATTAATTTCACTTTCTGTTTATTGAATCGATGCTAAAATATTTCATTCTTTTATTTTGTTCGCCTCTTGTGGTCCGTCGCCAACATCTGTTGAAGACACAATTTGTCTAAAATTAAAAATTTTATCATGAAATTCTCTTGCAACGGTTATAGTTGCTGGTTCAGACATTATTTTACAATGTTAGATTAAATTTGATCATCGAGTGTATATATCTGAAATGCTGTCAATCCTGGAAACGGACCTTCAGCAGCGACAACATAAATTCGAAAAATACAAGTACTTGTTAACAGTATTTTGCAGTTGGAATTATAAAGTATCGTGTTATTGAAATATATGTGTTTGCTGTACTATACAGTATTGCCCAGTTAATATCATCGTTTGATCCTTCCAATCGCCAATCGTAAATTCGCCCAACACTAGTTTAATCGGCCGCGCAAATGAAATTGCCAAACAGCAATTGCAACAGGACATTTGATTTTAATCCAGAAGTCTTTGGTTTCTCCGTTAGTTGTCCATTCTTGTCTATAATCAACGGCGAAAGCGTGATGAGGATAATTTTCAGGATAATGTGTTGATGCGCTTCCCTCAAACCCAACTCGGTTATCAGATGCTTCAAACAGTGTTGGAATATGCCCAACATTGTTTTTTGTTCGTTTTACAGCACTAAATAGACTATCAACATACGCTTTATTTGTTAGATCATTAGGGTTAACTGGAACGTATGTTGTTATTATTTTGCTGGCTCTCATATTTATGTTGCCTGTCATTGGTCCACCGGATAGTTTTAAATACGGAGTAAGTGATCCTTTTATCTGAGCATAACTAATAGCATCAGTATCATCAGCTGATGGCAAATTTATTGAAAGCCCAGTTACTTTTGAGTTATTCCTCATTATCAGGTTACCAGTCATTGTGTCGCCGGCCTTATTAAGCTTGTTATCATCAACAGATTTTAGCTGAGCATAACTCACCGCTTGTGTAATATGAACGTTTGCTGGCGGATATGTAGTTTCCAACCCAATAATTATTTTACATGACATATTAATATTACCGGTAACCGTTCCACCAGTTTTGTCAAGCTTGTTGCCATCCACATATTTCAACTGCAAATAACTTACCACTTGGGTTTGATTTAAGTTTGCTGGTGGATATGCGGTCTCCAAATTTATTTTTAAAAATTCCTGACATATCCAAGTTACCGTTTAACGTTCCTCCTGTCAATGATAGTTTGTTATTGTCGATCGTTTTTAGTTGTGAGTAACCTACCGCTTGAGTAAGATCAACCTTTGGTGGTGGATAATCTACTTCTAAGCCAAGCACTCGTTGATTTGACATCAATAAATTGCCTGTCATTGTATCACCTGTTTTTTGACGAACGATGATGTATCAGTTATTGTTGGTTCGTCAGCGGAAACGGATCCTGTGAGTGTTGTTCCAAATTTTGCATAATAACTCATATTATGTAAAATATATAACATAAAATTATATAATAATAATGGCAAAGTCAACGACAAAGTCGTCACCATTGACAAAGTCATCAATATTAAATTTTGATACCGAATGATTAATCAAGCATAAACACAACAACGAACTTCCAGATTGTCATTATCTTATTGTTGGTCGTATAGGATCTGGCTAAAAAAATCTGTTATTGAATCTTTTGCTCAACGATAACTTTAGCTACGATCGTATATACATCTACACAATTAATCCTCAGCAGGATAAATATGAGTTATTGAGCGATGAGCTTGTTGCAGGCGAAGACATTTTTAATCAAACAACCAGAATATTTAGTTCCTGTGAATGAATTTGATTTGTCCGAGCAAACAATAATTGTATTTAACGATAATCCGTCGAACAATGAGGTGATGAATAAGATTAGGTCTTATTTTTCATTGCCGCGTAACAAAAAATGTAATTCAGTTTATCTTGCGCAAGGTTTCTATAACGTCGACAGATTTATTCGGCGAAATACGGGATGTTTTATACTGTTTCCTGGACTAGATAATGTTGATATAAGAAAAATTGCAAACGAACAATGAGGTGATGTAACAAAAGATACATTTATTGAATTACATCATCAAGCAACCAGGACCAAATATAATTTCTTTTTATTTGATAAACTAGCTAGTGATCCAGCCAAGATGTTTCGTTGTTGTATTGAATTTTATAAAGCGTATAAAAATAACAATGGAAAAACATCAACAAAGAATTGAATTACTAAAGAAGTTCATTGAAACTCGAGCTGCTTTTAAGAAAAAGTGTAAGAAGAACGTCGTGGACAAGTTCAAGCAGAAGAGGCAACCGCTAAACCTTTTAAGACGGTTACTGAAGCAGTACTTAGCAAACAACCAGAAACACCAGCATTGTCTCCGGAGGAACTAAAAAAAAGTACAAGAAAAAGGTTTGTTAGGTTTACTCGGAGGAAAACATAAAGAGGAAACAGAAACTGCTGATAAAAAAATTATTGAACAACAAAAAGAGGAAACAGAAACTGCTGCTAAAAAATTATTGAAAAAGTAGAAGAAACGGGTAGAAAAGAAATAATTACTTACATTAGAAGACAAAAACATATTAATATACCTGATGATAGAGTAGGAGAATTTGCTGAGATAACTGAGAAAAAAGATACAACAAAATTAGTGAGTCTGGCAAAAGAAGATGTTAGTGATGAAGAGTACGAAGAATTTATTAAATTTCCTACCGACAATGCTAAGCTTGGCAACATCAACAATATAAGAAATTGGTCGAAATACGATCATGATGAATTAATTGCAATACTGCTTAGTATTATCGGAAAAGCAGATGACGCATATCAGATTTTAGAATATTATGATCCATATTTCTTGCCAAATTTTGCTGTAATGCGTAGTGGAGTATTAGCGACAGTTGTGCTTTAAACAGCGAAACAATATCGAAACAGGGCAAAAGATTATAAACAAAATTTTTGTACTATTCATAGAAGATTTGAAAGAGAACGTGATAAAACTGCAGTTCATGAAAAACTTGGTTTTGGTGCCCGCGTATTTATATCAAACACTGAAATGGTTGACTGACTTATGTCGTTGATATCATCAAAAGAAGCTGGAAATGAAAGTGCAGAAATAAACAAAGAAATTATTGATATATTAGATCATTTTCGATCGAGTGGACTATTAACATCATCCGAATATGAAATTTTGCACAGAGATCTTATCGCGTAAACGATCTAACATAAAAAAATAAATATAATGTCATTAACGTCGACAACATTATTACTCGATTCATCGCAAACAACGAGCGACAGCGCAAATATTTCTGTCTACCATAATCCACCGATAATACTAGATCCTAACAGACAGTACGAAATTGGATTAATTTCTGCTACAATATGGCATTATATGGCAAATGTGAAAACAAACGTCAACGACGACTTTACATTCAATCCTGGCACGTGGATATCAGTTAAAATACCACAAGGAGAGTATAACGTAACTGATTTTAATAAAACGATAAAAGAAATAATAACATAAAATGGAGGCAGCGGAAAGCCGCCGCAGACAATTTCGAGTTAACTCTAAACTATAATACGCTACGAGCTAGAATAACATTAAAAAACAATTTGATAATTGACTTGTCACCGGCGACTAGTATCGCATCGCTGCTAGGATTTAAAAATCAACAATACGGCAGTGTTGCAAAACAAAGTATATCATATGATGGAGATTTACCGGTTAACATAACAGAAGTAAATACAATTTTAATCAATTGCTCTATTGCACTAGGATCTTTTTCGGCGTTAGGAAGCCAAGGTCAAACGATCTATAGTTTTTCACCAGATGTTCCTCCGGGATCACTAATGCAAATTACTCCTCGACAATTAATATACTATCTGCTTAATCTTGAAAATCAAGTAACAAGTATAACAATGCAACTAACAGATCAATCTGGGCGACAAATACATCTTAACAATAAAATTGTCACGTATTACTTACACCTACGCGCTGCATAACGTTAAATTAATTTTATAAGCCTGTATTTTATATAGGATATTGAATAAAAAGATGAGACTAAGAAACATTTACAGAAGAAAATTTGTGGATGGATTTTTTGGAAATATATTTACAAAAATTGTTGAAAATATACCAGGAGGCGCTCGTAAAGTAGCACCAATTGCACTTGACGCGGGTAAAGCTTTTGCGAGAGGCGCAACATCTGCGGCAGGCACCGCAGTCGGACAAAAGATTGGAGATAAAATCAGAGGAAGCCCAAGCCAACCAATAGCACCAACACATATTGCGGCACCAATTGTGTCACCAGCGCCTTCAGAAATGCCATCAGCATCGGAAATAAAACAAGTAATATCAGATATTGCACCTACAAAAGAAAACAGAAAGAGCTATGATAGTTACAGCAAAAAAATTATTATCACCGCGTGGTGAAGAGGTAATACGTAAACTTGTAAAGAAAACAAGGCCAATAACGCCTGCTGCTTTTTAGTCGCTGAAATTTAGTGTGGCGATTGTAAAATAAAATAATGTCAGCTAAAATTTATCTTGATCTTGCCGAAGAACACGATACTGACGACACCGTAAAATAATTCGAATACGTCGAGTATCTCGATGAAAACTCAAAACGAACCAAATAAGGCCGGTGTTAGAACTTTTAATACACGAGACGAAGATGTGTTTCTATTGACACATAAGGCGATGTTGGAAGTACGTGGCCAGATATTAACAGCAGTTGGTGGTAATATTGCAGCTTGTACAGAGATTGCACTTGTCAATAACGGTTGGAGTTTGTTTAGAAGTGTTCAATACCAACTAGCCAATAAACAATGATGCTTCCGTTAAGCACAATATTTGGATTTTGTCGCGATCACAACAAAGTTTTTCGTGGACTAAAACATACTCTTATTTAAGATCGAGCGGAACAAAATGATTGTATAATACATGCTGCTTGAGTGGCTGAAGGACAAGGTTCAATTTCCAAACTTGAGCTTTGGGTACCACGAGTTGTTCCATCAACGAATAAGCTGATGGAACTTGAGACAACGCTGACAGCGTACACAAAAAAGATATATTTCGATCAAAACAAAATTTATCAAACATCAAATTCCTAACGCAACTGCTTACACGTGGCGTATTACAACCACGCCCAGCGAACAATTATCACGACATTTGTTTGTTGTATTTCAACGACAGGCGCGTCGTGGTAATCAAGCACTAAACAATTCCGTATTTGATAACCCTGATGTCAGACGAATTTTTTCTAGAATAAGCAATATCCCGAACGAGCAATCGAATGTAACTTTGCTGATGATGAAACAAAACACGACCTTACATGTGCCTCATGGAAGCAATACAAAAATACCAGGACGCTGATAGTGGAAGCCAAATATCCGTCGAAGAATTTAGGGCACTATACCCAATCTTTTACTTCGACGTATCAAAACAATCTGAACGAGTTATAGGATCTACAGTTGATATTGAAGTTACTTGGACGCTTGGCGCGGTTCCAGCCGAAGCGTATAACGTATATGCGCTAGTCGCCAGTGATAGCTTCTTGACAATTGACGGAGTCAAAGGAAGAATGACTGTCCAAGTTTAATCTTACAAAAATAAAATAAAATGAAAACCGAATACACAGCCAAAGAAATATACCTAACACCCGGCCAAGTTGAAAAATTATCAGCAGCAGTTGCAATACGCAATTCTGTTTCATTAAAGATATCTCCGGCGGATACTGCGATACCAAACAAAACGTCAATCAAAGTAATGTTGACTCAACAACAAATCAATAAACTTGATCGGGGTAAACCGTTTGTTCTTAAGTTGTCTGTTGCACAAGTAACGGTGATGTCCAATCGCTATGCGGTCGACGGCGGATTTCTTGGACCAGCTCCTTCCGTCTTAGCTAGCGCAATACCAAAGATTTTACCTGTGCTAGGAACACTAGGACTAGCATCAGCGTCAGGAGCAGTATCCGAAGCAACTAAAAGAGCGGTATCCGGAGACGGTGTCTCCGGCGGTGGAATCAAAGAAATCTATCGTTGACGACACTGTAGTTTCATGTGACAATAAAAAATAAATGTGAGCGCCAACGACAAAGTCGTCGAGGAAAACAAAATCGTCAACAACTAAAAACAAGAAAACAACGACTAGGCGTCCTCGGGCGCCAAGGAAAACAAAACACGGAGGATTTCTTCCCATCGCTCCACTCCTAGCGGGATTAGCAGGAAGTCTACTTCCGAATCTGTTAGGAATCGGACGCGGAATGACTTTACCGGGGACCAGAGGACGTTGAGTAATTTTGAAATACTTGAAAAATTAAAATCCGAGGCCAAAAATGGATTTCGTGGAGTATATTCTAAAGATGAACTTGATGATATAGCAGCAGGTGGTTCGTGCATTGTAAATACACAAAACTTTAACGATGGATCTGGAACTCGTTGGGTCGCTGTTGACGATAATAATTATTTTGATTCGTTCGGACTTCCTCCGAGTGATCTTATAAAAAAAAATATATTTTTAAAAAATTTAAAAATAAATTACTCATTTAATCAGCTACAACCAATCGGAACATCCGCTTGTGGTTATTATTGTATTATGTTTATCCGACAGATGTCAAAAGATCCAGATTTTTGAAGTTTATTTTACAATTTGATAGGTATCTGAGCAAACACAATGATAACATAGCGCAACGACTTTCGTCGAAGCAATATTAATTTTGTGACAGTTAAATATAACAACAATGCCTCAAATGCAAAACTAAAACGCCTAACACTGACGAACGAATATTTTTAAAAAAACAACAAAAAACAACAGAAGGATTTGAAAAAGTATTTGTGCTGTTTGCGGTAAAAATAAAAGTATATTCCTGGCGATGCCAGGCAAACAAATGGCTGAGACTCCATCGTTGACGTCGGGATCTAAATCCCTGACAAAGTCAGGGGAGTTATTTTTGTCGATGATTGAAAAAATAAAATAATGAAACAGTCATCTACACATAAAACTTGTAGTTGTGGCTGTGATAAGGATCTTTGCATCGAACAAGATAAAATTGTTACTTATTGTCAATCATGCAATCGCCGTGAAGTAATTGGCTCTGGAATGGATATACACAAACTTATTGGCAAGTTACCGAAACCAAAAGGAGGTTGGACATTGCCTGGTCATAAGTACATTGTGCCGCATAATCCGCTAGATAAACAACTAGACGAAAACGATAATCCACTGCCCGGACAAGAGCCTTATAATCAAGTTGATGCGATAGCAATGCGTCACGATATCTGTTATCGTGATAACGAACAAGATAAGCCTGGCTGTGACAAGATAATGCTGCATGAACTTAATGAAATGAAACCTGCAAATCTGCAAGAAAGATTTTATAGAAGGCTAGTGCAAGGATTAATCGCAACAAAATATAAACTTGGTCTCGGAAGAGAATTATATGATGATAGCATGCAATCGCTTGCATCAGAATTACACAAACCTAAAAAAAGGTTTTAACGACGTGAGGTTGTTACGAATGCCGTTGATGATATCTAGGCGATAGAGTTGGTTGATATGTCAAATCTTGCTTAGTTTAACGATAATAAAAAGTATCTTTTTAACGCTATCGATGTTTTTAGCAAATACGCGTTTAGTATACCCGTTTTAGATAAAACAGGAATATCGATAACTGATGCACTAAAACAAATTATCGCTAGCACTGAAAGAAAACCAAATAAAATTGGACTGATCATGGAGCAGAGTTTTTTAATGATTAAAAAAAACTGAGCAGTTTTTGGAGCAAAATAACATAAGAAATATGTTACAGGAAACGAAGGAAAAAGCGTTGTCGTTGAAAGAGTTAATTGTACTTTAAACGAGCTGATCCATAAACACTTGACAGCTAAAAACACGAACAGGTATAATGATGATCTTCCACAAATTGTTGATAAATACCATAACACAAAACATCGAACTATCAAAATGTCACCAAACGACGCTATTAAAAATCCAATACTAGCAACGAAAACATGTATCGGCGACACAAATTTAAAGTCGGCGATCGAGTTCGAATTTCTCTGACAAAAAAAGTATTTGCAAAAGGATTTACTCCAAACTGGAGTAAAGAAGTATTTGTCGATGATAAAGTACTTTTAACAATACCTGTAACGTACTCGCTAAAAGATCTAGCCGGGGAACCAGTAATTGGTCATTTTTACGAACAAGAATTACAGAAAACTGAACAAGATGTTTTTGTCATCGAACGAGTAATCAAAAAGCATGGCAATAAAAGCCTCGTTAAGTGGAACGGGTACAGCGATAAATTTAATAGTAGGATACCAACCAAAGAGCTAAACGAGCTTAATATTGTGAAATAATGTTTTTGTAAATTTCCTCGTACTTGCTCAAGACTGATTTGCATTTTACAGGCTTACATAACTATGTTAGATATTGTCGGCAATCATCAGAGATCGTCATTAGATTAAATATCTTGACAAATATAAAATCAAATTTTATATATTTCTGTCGGTCATGAATTTTAATATTTAAAAACGGTTTTATCAGCTGCCAAAACAACTGATTCTCGTCTACTGTAAAATTTTTTGTGATATGACATTTTACATTGTATCGACCATTGTCGGTCTTCGTCTTCAATAACGTCATTGACAACTTCGTTGTTGACGTTTGTGTCATCTTCAATGACATTAGTTTCTTGTGTTATATCTGCTGGTGTCAACGGTGTATCATAGATGTACTTTAGTTTTTCTAAGAGACTCATATATAATTTTGTGTAACTTTAAATAATATAATAATGGATAAGATAAAATACATCGAGCAGGCGAAGGTATACAACATTAGTGCCCTCAAAGACGCGGTAAGAAAAGTATTAGCAGGCGAAAAAATATTTCAGTTAACTTGTTTTTGGTGCACGATGGAAACGATAAAATTTTATTTACCGACTCGGAAAGAAAACAATTATACGATAATAAAATAATTAGTATAGTATATGATAGAGAAGCTATCATGTTGTGGTGTCATAGCTGGATTAGTCGAGATGAGCTTGCTAAAATATTACAATACATTTAGTTATCATACCAAAAAGCTATTTTGTCAATGGTTGATGGTGATGTTGCCAAACTTGTGACACCATCAGCAGATCTCTTGACAGTTACCGGATTTATCTTATAGTATCGAGCAGCAGCTGAAATTGATTTGAATTTTAGTTCCTCGTCTGTTTCAGTATTTACCGCGATGATAGGTTTAGCCGGGCATCTAAAATTGATACTACCACCTCGTCTTCGTTTTGTATTTTCTTTTGACGTTACAAGTTCTAGATTTTCTAGACGATTGTTGGTTTTAATACGGTTGATATGATCTATTACTAAACCATCTGGAATAGGTCCGTTAAGCGTTTCATAAACAAATAAATAGTTATAACAATTAATAAAGTATGTTTGTATTCCTCGAACAGTTATTCTAAAATAGCCACTGTTTTTCATAAAACCAACAACTTTTTTTTTGTTTTTCTGTTTCTTACGATTCCTTCGGCAGAGGCCTCATAAAGATCAAATACCGGATGAGGTTGAAACTCATCTTGCAAAGATAAGCTTGCGATTTTATCATCTGTAACCGTGCCGTTCACATAATATACTCGTTGCCCTTCTGAAATATTATCACAAAATAACGTATAAATAAAATCCTTCTTCAGTATTTCAGTTCGATTGTTATCTCCCTCCGATTTTACGCTAATCTTATAAACAGCTGGTGTCGCTTTACCAAACGGTTGTCCATATTTGACGTGTATCACCGACCCTAACATATTCCCCGCGTACAAGTTGTATTTGGGGTGGACATGATAATATTCCTGCTCGTTTGCGCTTGTCATTATTAAATTATGTGCCATTATTCTTATAAGAAATCTATTTGTTTAATTGTATGTATTTTGCTTAGCCCCTCGACAGGTGTATAGTGCAGCACGCTGTAAATAGAATACCTGTTGAACACTCAATTAGACATTTGATAGTACAGTATCTAACAATACTGAAGTTACGTGATATAGCAAAAGAGAGCCTTATATGAGAACCTACAAAAATAGCTACTGCTTTCGCAGGATTTGATAACAGCTATCGATTTGATAACAAATCTTTCTGGTAAATTTCACCTTAATAAATTTTTTTCATTTGTCAGAACCAACTATAAAACGTGAACTTGAAAAACATAAGGGTTTGAAAATCCTCGTTCAGTATCACGTTATATTTTCTAAATTACAGGTGACAGGGAAGTCGTCTGATGAGGAAATTGCAGATCCTTTTATTAACGCAAAATCCAAGCGTGTTTTGCTTGGAAATAATCTTTCATTGCTAGCTGATGAAATACACCAGGAAATTTGGAAAAAGATAGAAAAGTTCACCGAATCAGGTTCTCGTTGGAAGTTTGAGATGATTACTGAAATTTTATTTCACACGATGAAATATAGCGTATTACGCGGTAGTTCATATATTGACCTGCCACAAAAAATAAACAACAAACATGCTGTATTAACGTCAAAAACTTTGATTAGAGGTGCTTCCAGTGGGCTATTCTTTCTGCGATGTTTCCAGCAAAAGAACACTCTGATCGTGTTGACAAATATTTTCCTCATGTATCAAAATTAAATTTTACTGATATTGACTTTCCAGTTGCAGAAAATGAAATACCTAAATTTGAAAAGCAAAATAATATTTCAGTTAACGTATTTGGTCGTGACGATCATGAAAACGTCTATCCAAGATATATTTCTAAAACAGCCTCACAATCGACAATAAAATTGTTGTTTTATAAATATCATTACGTTTGGATCAAAAACTTCAATGGACTTGTTGGTAAACAGCATAGCAAACAAAAATAAGAAGTACTTCTGCTATCGTTGTTTACACAGTTGCTCTGACAATGAAAAACTACAAAAGCATCTACAGTACTGTACTGATGTACAACGAATAACAATGCCAGGCGAGAATGAAAAAATTCTTCGCTTTGTCAATCGTAAACATAAACTAAAAATTCCTTTCGTTATTTACACCCACTTCGAGTGTTTACTTCAGCCTGTACTTGGAGCAGAAAATAATCCTAACCAATCGAGCACAAGAAAAACTCTAAATCATGTTCCATGCGGAGTCGCGTATAAGATAGTTTGTTGTATTGATCCGAGTTTATCCAAACCGATTAAAATATATCGCGGTAAAGATCCAGCTGTTTGGCTTATCAAGCAGTTGATTGGCGAAGTTGATGACATATCTAAGCGTTTAGGAAGAATCGTTCCTATGATAAAACTGACAGCTCAACAAGAATCTGATCACAAACAAGCAAAATTTTGTCATATTTGTGGAAAAAGTCTTTGATACAGAACGTGTATCACCAGCGCATGGTAATAAAAAAGTACGTGATCATTGTCATTTGACCGGACAATATCATGGAGCGACTCAGGATAAGTGTAATCTAAAGTTTCATGCTCTATATTTTATTCCAGTTGTTCTTCACAATTTCAGAGGATATGACAGTCATATTATAGTAGAAGCTTTGGGTGATCCTGAAACAACGTCTTGATTAAAACTCGATAACGTAATCAAGTGTCTCCCAAATAAATTTGAAAAGTATATGTCGGTTACTTTAGGTAAGTTGCATTTTATCGACAGCCTACAGTTTATGGCAGCAACGTCAGAAGAGCTGGTAAATGGTTGTAGCCATTTTATAACCTACAAGATTGTTTCGGCGCCAAAGCAAGTTTGTTAACAAAAAATGGAGTGTTTCCATACGAGTATCTCGATGATTGGAGTAAATTTTATGAAACTTCTTTACCTGACAAAGATAAATTTTATTCACAACTAAGAAACGAAAATATAACCGATGATGAGTACAAATATGCACAAGATATTTGGAAAGAATTTAATTGCAAGACGTTTGGGGATTATCATGATTTGTATTTGAAAACGGATGTATTATTGCTGGCAGATGTATTTGAAAGCTTTCGAAAAGTGAGCTATAACAATTATGGACTAAATCCTTGTTGGTAGTACTCTGCTCCTGGGTTATCGTGGGATGCTCTGTTAAAGTTCAGCAAAATCGAGTTAGAATTTCTAACAGATGTTAACATGTTTAACTTTTTCGAAAAAGGTATCCGTGGCGATACTAGCGTTATAACAAAAAAATAATCGGAAGCAAACAATAAATACATGAAAGATTATGATCCTGAGCTTCCATCGAAGTACATCATTAATCTCGATGAGAATTACCTCTATGGTTATGCAATATAAGAACCAATGCCGTTTGGTGGATTTCGTTGGATTACACCTGACCAATTTCCGGCGGAGACAGAAAAAAGATACCTGACGATGTTTCATATTTTGTTGAAGCTGATCTTGACTAATCCTACTTCATTGCATGATTTACACAACGGTTATCCGTTCTGTGCGGAACGACTATAGTTTGTTATCTCAGAACAACAAGCAATGGCATCACCGAAACGAAATTCTATGGTAAGTAAACTCGTTCCAAATTTACTTGATAAGCGAAATTATGTTTTGCGTTATCGAGTGCTCAAACAAGCAGCAGATGCTAGTCTTGTGTTGAGGAAAGTTCACTGTGTGTTAAAATTCAATCAGTCGTCATGGATGAGAGATTATATTAACTCAAACACTTCAAGAAGAGCAGTGGCGAAAACTGATTTTGAAAAAAAAACTTCTTTAAGTTTATGAACAACTCCATCTTTGGTAAGACAATGGAAAATATTAGAAAGCGAGTAAATATCGAGCTGGTTAATGATATCGACCGCCGAAACAAACTTGTATCAGATGATGATTTTGTCAGTATGAAAATTTTTAATGAGAACCTTGTCGCAATACAAAGAAGAAAAACAAATCTAAAACTGAATAACCCGATTTATGTTGGAGCTTCTGTACTTGATTTTCGAAGTGGCTCATGTACGATTTTCATTATAATGTTGTTAAGAAGCAGTGGCCATTAAGTAAACTATTGTTTACCGATACTGACTCGCTTGTTTATGAAATAGAGACTGAGGATGTATATCAAGATATCTACGATAACAAGCATCTGTTTGATCTTTCCGATTATCCTCGCGATAGTAAATTTCATGATGACACAAATAAAAAAAGTTATTGGTAAGTTTAAAGATGAAGTGAACTCACTCATCATCAAATACTTTATTGGATTGCGAAGTAAAATGTATGCCGTGCTACTAGACAATAATACAATAACAAAAAAAAGCAAAAGGTTTGCCTCGCGATTTTGTTAAAACAATTTATTGAGGTTAATGATTACAAGTACGCACTTGATGGAAGTGTTAGTTTTATAAGAGCAATGACTATTCGAACAAATCACCATATTATCAAACGTGGATTAAGTAATTTTGATGACAAACGTTATTGCGAAAACGGAAGAGATACGTTTGCACTTGGATATCGTTGTGATGATAAATCTATGCTTTATATTATCTTTCATCTGCCGATAAATCTATACTAGACATTATATTCTCCAACTAGGGTATAAAATTTTATCTAAATTTTAGAAACAATGTTCGAATATATGACAGTGGCACATAGCAACAATAGCAAGATCAAATATCTAATGATGGACGGTAAACAGCTGGCAGTTGAAATTAATAATGAAACATCAGGAATATGTTTCTGCAGCAACAACGTTGCTGGTGACAGGCTAAAACTTTCACTTATCAGATGTGACAACAGCGAGTATTTCAAATATCTCGAAAAATTAAGCCAGGAATTGCCAGCAGGATTTAATAACTTTCATGATCCAATCAGTCAACAGAAATATACTAAACTTACCATCGATCTTGATTGGTCAAAAGTATATTTTATTGATAAAAAAATATCCTCTTAATAGACTACAAATGAAAGATTTATTTGAGTCTCGTCGTGGTGTGAACGGTAGAATAAAGTTTAATCTTTATTATCGTGATGATAAAATATTTTTAATATCCACAGTTGAAACACTGATAATCGGTGATGAGGTATGAAATAATCTGACAAACATAATTTTATCTAACAAAATAAAATAATCCGACAAATAAAATTTTATCTAAACTTTAAAAATAATCCTACAAAATTTTTTTTATCTAAACGTTAGAAATAAAATCGGCTTTGCCGCCAACCTGGTGGGTGAGGTCGGGTCACATATTTAGATTGATTTTATGTCAAGGATTTAGGAAAATGAGTCAAACAACATTGATTCTTTGGGTAGTGCCGATACGATTATTTCTGAGTCGGCATCATAAAGCTGCTGTTTGTGAGGTGTGAGGTTACTTTATACAAGTAATTAATGCAACCTGATCTCACAATGGAGAATTTATTTGCTGTATTAGGAATATGACATTTGTTGTACAGGGGTATTCTAATATCAGTTTGTTTAATACAAAATGCAATTAGAAAACCATATAACTTAAGAAAATGCTTTATTACACGGACAATGCGTCAGATGCTTGACACCTGGAGCGGATATTAAATCAAACTCTCGCACTCTTTTATCTTGAAAAATGCCAAATTCCGATATCCAGGAAAATTAAGGATACGTTATTATTTTCATAATAAAGTTTGTTCATAAAGCAGTGATTTCTATTCAATAAAGATGATAAAATTAAAAGTTTTAAAAGGAATGACGCTTACCAACCAAACAAATTTTGTGCACAGGCTCGCATTAAAAATGGGCGAAGAACAGGTTTTTCGAATTTCATCAAAATGTTTTGTGCCATAAATTATGCTTCTATGGATGCCTTCAACATGAATTAACTAAAGATCTGAATCAGGTCCCCATCAATAGATCATACATGAATTGTCTAAAGATCTGAACCAGGTCCCCATCAATAGATCATACATGAATTGACTAAAGATCTGAGCCAGGTCCCCATCAATAGATCTTGCAATTACACTTAGGTCTTAGCTCTACAAGGGTCCTTTCTTGTCATAAAGATACTTGGAATTACACTGAGGTCTTGACTGTACAAGGGTCCTTTCTAGTCATGAAGTTGCTTGCAATTACGCTGCGGTCTTAAGGGGCCGCTCTACAGATATGAACGTTTGAGAGAGTGACAGGTGTTAGGTGAAGTTATTCGCAGTTGAGACACGCACTGTGGATAGAATGTTGGCATGCATCTATGTTACTTTCATTTACTGTGGCTGAAATTTCTTTTGATATTGCGCTTGTGGAAATTGTACATGATCTAAACACACAATTAACCAAAATGACTGATTCCATGAGCTCAGAAATCAGCCTGAATTAGTCTAAAGTACGCTAATTTTAACAGTTATTAAACTAGGGAAAACGAATTTTTCCAGGGTAGACAATACCAGCTTCTGAAAGTGCAGTGAATGAATTAACAAACATATAAAGTGTAAAAAGAAAATGTTTTGTAAAATTTACCTCTGATGCCCAGTAAGCGAAGATGACGAAACGAAGCTAGCAGTTTTCGAAAGGCGCACATCTGAAGTTAGGCCAAGCTATCACCCATATTACACCCATCAATCATTCACCAAAATAAAGGGAATTAAAATTTCTTTTAACAATACCTAAGATTTACCAGATCCCTTAAATAACCAGTATAACCAATGATGAAACCGGTGTAAATCCACACAAATTTAATCCCTTTCATATTTCCTTCATTTCGTACATTCTAATGTAATCCGGTGAATTCGTTTTAAGTTCATACGCACTAAGGCCATATACTGTTAAGCAATAACTTGAAAACATCATGTAATAACATAGCATACATTATGTTACTTTCCCTGGAAACATCTGTAGTTGAATTTTAATTAATGACATGGGTGGAACTTTTCAAGCAATTTACCTTTCCGGATTGTACTGGAACACATCTGTTTTGCTTAGTCATCCTACGACAAAAGGATGAACTTAGTAAGCATTTATTTTTCTACTTTGAGTTTATTTTTATTGAATTCGACTGACATTCTTCCCTGATTAGCAAACGACCGTTTGAAAAATCAGAGTAAAATTATCGACGATTTTCTTAGGGACTATAATTGAGTGCAACAGCAGCTAACTGGCCCATTAGTGTAGTGATGTCTGTAATGGCACATCATGCGGGTAGAAATGGGTATAACAGGGTTATACCTTAAATATAGTGTTTGTAATTGAGCATAAGAACCTATAAAGGAATGATATCGTTACCTGATCATGGTACTCGTAAGGTCAAGAGTAGTCAGTCAAACATAAGATGTGTGCCTCGGGGAATGGCGTCCTAAATATTTTCGCTGTTACTTTATACCAAATGATACAGAAGTACAGAAAAAAAAAACCAGTACGAATTAGGGTAGTGGAACGATCCAATATTTCATCTATTCTGGTGTTACGTATATAAACAAAGTAATGTTTCTCACCTCGTCGTGTTTCTTGCTGTGCAAGCATTTTTACATTTGATTTTAAAGTACTGTAATGCAAATATGAAAAAGCCTGATGAATTCACCTCTGTGTGTGTGTGTGTGTGTGTGTGTGTGTGTGTGTGTGTGTGTGTGTGTGATTTGGATTTTAAACGTAGCTTTAACAATTTTTCAGTCATATCGCTACGATGTCTGCAGTGTGACAGTTTATAGTGATGTCTAG
The DNA here is from genome assembly GCA_016617855.1 of Megalonaias nervosa. Lineage (NCBI taxonomy): Eukaryota > Metazoa > Mollusca > Bivalvia > Unionida > Unionidae > Megalonaias > Megalonaias nervosa. The sequence continues at coordinate 4,382 of JAECUM010030752.1, read as the reverse complement.
CACTGGGGCACCATGCCGCAGACATGTGGCATGATGTCCCACCCAGTCACATTATCCTGACACCTGGCCGACCAGTCCTAACACTAACCTCTTAATGCTGAGCGCCAAGCGAGGCAGCTGTTAGTACCATTTTTATAAGTCTTTGGTATGACTTGGCCGGGGTGGACGCTCTAACAGCTAGGCCACTGGAGCGGTCTTGAAGCTGTCTGATAAATTAAAGAGATGTACAAGCCAGATTAAAATAAATCAAAACACTTATAGGACCAACCATTTATTTTCATGGAGGGGGTAGACTGGGATATATTTCAAAAGTTCAGGCTGTCATAAATTTATCGTATGTGTTATTTTAGTATCAAAAAATATCTTGATTTAAAAAAAAAAAAATTATGCCGGCTCCCCATCCTCCCTAATTAAATGATTTGTGCTAAAGAACACATTTTTTTCATATTATTCTGACAAAAAGAACGATAAAGCAAATTTGAAATCATCATCAAAAAATCAGCTTTGCCCTTATATTATTTTTTACTGCAATAATGAACTAAAATGCCGGTAGTATTTTAATTTATTAACGGACACTTACATTACAGCCACTGGTACAGTACTTTTGGGAATAACTGTGTCACGAAGGAAAATATATTGACTAAAGAAAAAAATGTGAAGACTACCACGTGCCCAACAAGAAAGAAACAGGGATTGCTTGTGCTCATTCGTGGACACCGTGTAACACAATCGTATCTAGGGTTTGAAGTATTTGTGAATGACTGAGTGTCAGCTATCTACTATTTCATACAAATATATAAAATTACGTAGATAATGCCAGGCCTGTATTCAGAGCTTCCATGAATAGAAAGGTATAAACGACACAACAGAAAGCTTGATCAGCAAAATATTTGAAGACTTCGCACGGATTTTCGAGTCCCTAATAACAAGCATAATGTTTAATGTTTATGAAACGGAAACTGATTATTAGTCATCAGTAATCCAACATCATCCGTAGTTTACTGACACATTTCGTGGAATAAATAGTGATTACTTATACTGGCAGTTGGTTGAGCAATAGTTCTTAAATGTGAGATTTTACTTATAAACACCAAGACGTTATTAGCCGCTTTCACTCATTTGACGTGCTCAGTGAGACTAAGCCATACCCTTTTACGATATATATAAAGAATACAAATCACATGGCGAATAACAGTCCTTTCAAGTGCACTGGATCCAGCAGGGATTGATTAAGACAGTGGAATACAGAGAGAACCCTATGGTGAAGATAAGATACTAGGGAAAACAAATGTTCTCAAAGGTAGTTGTAAGGCACAACTCAAAAGAACGGATTGCTGACTACCCTAAAAGCTGGTACAGCAATAGTCCCTAACTATATATACTGATGTGTCCATCGAACAGCGACAGTCCCTAATTATATGTCCTAAATTCCTAATGTGTCCATCGTATAGCGGTAGTCCCTAATTATATGTCCTGGTGTGTCCACCGTACAGCGATAGTCCTTAATTATATGTCCTGATGTGTCCATTATACATCGATAGTCCCTAATTATATGTCCTGGTGTGTCCATCGTACAACGATAGTCCTTAATTGTATGTCCTGATGTGTCCATCTTACAGCGACAGCCCCTAATTATATGTCCGGACATATCCATCGTACAGCATAGTCCCTTAACAGCTAAATAAATAAAAGGATTTCACACTCCCGAGGCAATTGTCTTCAAGGTCATACGTTTGTATAACTTCACCCGGTAACCTACAGACTTGACAGTACAGGGCAATATCTGGTTATATTAATTATTCAGTATCAATTCTCGAAATTTGGATGCCTCTATAGTGTTGTTGCAAAGGTATTTTTGCTATGTTCAAACCACCATTTTGACAAATTGTTAAAAATTTGAAATGCTTGTAAATCTCCATTTTGGTTGTATCTATTTTTGTTTAACATTTACTGGAATCAGAATCATAAGATCACTTACATGTTCCAAGATATTATGACTGACTGCCTTTTTCCTGACTTAATTTCCTCGTATATCTTAATTTAAAACGATGTTGAAAAACTGGTGTTTGTTGCATATCGGTTTTTATTTATAAAAAGAAGAGAAAATGCAAATGTGAATGCTGAAGGTAGAATAACAGGGTGTGTGACACTAAATATGATTGTAAGGCAGAAATTAAGATATTGATATTGTGTAATATTAACCTTGTGTTATGTATATTTAATTTCAGTGTTTATTTGTTAGTTTTACATTTTTTTTATTCCATTATATGCTATTGTAATGTAACAATGAGTTCAGTTCTGTTTGACCTGACTGATACTTTTGTTTTAATTTCACTGACATAAACAACTAATAAAAGTAACATTGTATCTAGTTCTTGACCTCGTTTCAAAATCAGTGACAGTTTTGGTAAACAACTTCTTTTCTTATTTTTTTTATCTTTCTCAGAGTAAGAATCATTAAGTTAAGTCAAGGTCATACCTGGATTACGTGACAGGTAGCATGTATCAATTGATACAAACTTCTATTTTTTCCAGAAGAATGAACTTGTGACCCTCATCCGGGAATCTGCTTTGCGTCTTAGGTAGTCGTATAAATTGTTGTTTTTGATAGAGGCTTGTTAGTTGGGCTTAAAACATTTGACTCGTTAAGTTGCATTATGTTGTGACCAGTCTGAGTTAAAATTTTATTTTCTTCAAATTGTTGAATTCAAGTGATTCTTTTCCCTGGAAATACAAAAGTGCTCTAACAAACTTCTTGGATAAAGACATTTATTGGAAGTTATACTGAATTCAAAACTGGAATAATATTTTCTGTGATTCAACAAGAGACTATTAACACAGCAGGACTTCGCTGACCACAACAGACGTCGTCGTCTTCAATTTCGGATTTCATCGGGACTCTAACTCAGTTTCATTTAGGACTTTTTATCACTAAGACTTCTACTTTTTAATTCTTGGATTATTTTTGGGATTTGATTTGTAAACCATAAGTTCTTTTTTCTTAATTTTTCACTTTGCATTCAAGGGAAATAAATTATTTGTTAAATTTTACAAAGCTTGTTGTCTTAGCTTTTTTTCTGCTACTTATTTTAAGAGCACAGACTCGTAACACTTGATACTGGGTAATATTAACCTTGCTACTGCGTAATATTAACCTTCGATTGTTGTTTTGTTTGTGTTCAAAGTTCATCCCAATAAAGCGTTACAAAGTCTTCGCTCTCTTGACAAAAATAATTTGATTGTTAACAGCAGACATTGTATATATTCTTACATCTTTTTTCCTAATATTGCTGTTGGTTTCTGTCTCTTTTTCTGTGATTTTAACTTGTCAAAGAAGTGCAATGAAAGCGACGGTGGTTGAGAGCAATTCTTTGTTTGATAAAGCATAAAGCATAACAAATAGTCTATACCCAGACCATTTATTTTATAGGTAAAAGGAACCCATCTGGGTGGCAGATTTGTCTGGACAGATTTCACAAAACAAACACGATTTGTTACATCCTTGAACACCGTGTGGTATAGTAACTAATCAGTTACAGGTTAGATAACGCAACAGATTAAAGGATTAATCGATTGAACTTTCTATCAAAGAAATCATTATGATTCAATACATGTTCTACCTTTACAAAATGGGACAGATAATCGCAATTTTGTGTTGCATAATTGTATAAGATCTGCAATCAAGGAGATGATTTTTGTTCGGCTTGAAAACACTTTATGAGTGGATACCAGTCAAGTCTAAACAAATATACTTATCGCGCGCAGAGACAACATATGTTGTAAAAGTCCTGAATAATTAAACACTTACATCTTGTAGACTTGTGCCTTTTGCCTTGTTATGTTTTTTCCTAGAAGGTCTTTATGATGATGACGACGGAAAATATCGTCTGCAGCCGAGAATAATCTTCTGGATAAAAATGAATCATTTCAAAAGTACACAGAACCATGTCTTTGTGTCAGTTCACGAAACACGTATTGTCTGGTGTGCGTACGTTTTCACCCGACAGAGATTCGAATACATTGTGTTATGGCCATTGTTTCTCCATGTCAGATGAGTACCCTGTCTGTCAAGTTGGGGTCTCCTAGTTCATCAAGCTGTGTTTTCTACATGAAAGGAGCCTACATGGGGTTTTAATTTCCGTAAATATCAGAAATGAATTTCAGGCAAGCAGAGATGAACGATGTCTTCAATGAAAATTTCATCAACATTAAATTAAGTGGAAATCGTGCGGAAAGAAGACTGGATTTACTGCAGTTTGGTCTGAAGAAAGTGCGTCAAACTGCAATGTTGAAAATACAGTTGCAATTTAATGATCTGCGCTTGGGACCAAAGCCTTTGAACGTTTACATATTTCAGTTTTAACTTTAGTACTAAAGACCCC
>JAECUM010030751.1:0-23743 GCA_016617855.1 Megalonaias nervosa | reverse complement strand
TTACATATTATTAAGTACATAAAATAGTATATATTACATATTATTAAGTACATAAATAGTATATATTACATATTATTAAGTACATAAAATAGTATATATTACATATTATTAAGTACATAAAATAGTATATACTACATATTATTAAGTACATAAAATAGTATATATTACATATCATTAAGTACATAAAATAGTACATATTACATATTATTAAGTACATAAAATAGTATATATTACATATTAAGTACATAAATAGTATATACTACATATTATTAAGTACATAACGTAGTACATATTACATATTATTAAGAACATAAAATAGTATATATTACATATTATTATAGCACATAAAATAGTACACATTTGCACGGGATCAACCGTTAACTACATGAATGCTGCACTTCTTGTAGGAATGTGGCATATGTAACAATGGCATATATGAACAATTAAAGTAGAAAATTACTTTATTTTGGACAATGACTGTTTGAACCGGTACACCAAAAGTATAGCTTCATCTCCGTTCTTTAATTGATTTAAGTACTTCCATGCGCATGCTTCCTAATTAGTTGATCCCTATCGATCGAAAGTTGGACTACATATTGCCTTTGTCAAAATTTGCCGCCTTAGTTCAAACTCAAATGCGGCAAGCATGAAATATGCTATTTTGCTGCAAATATTGAAGTAATATGTGGTCTGAAACAAGAGAAAACATAGCCTAAAATGTGTTTTCTCTCACACGTGTGCATTCTGCTGGCTGTATGAAAGGTTCAAAGGTTCACAGCCTGTATGTGACATTTTTTTTTTGTCCCCGTATCCTGATATAACAAAGAAACATAATGATGAAATACCTTATCTAAGTAACTGTTAAACCCCTAATTTACAAGTACTGATAGAGAAAATTGTCAATATTTAAACTCCAAGTAAAGATCAGGGAGTTACATCGTTCACACTTTTTTATCATGTGCTTGCTTAAATATGTAATACATAGTATTAAGGGGCTGGCCATTTAATTTTCAGATGATGGGGAGAGACTAGTTTTTTACACACACACACACACACACATGCATACATGTCTGTCCGTGTGTGTGTGTGTGTGTGTGTGTGTGTGTGTGTGTGTGTGTGTGTGTGTGTGTGTGCTTGAATGACCATAATATATGTAGATTTATATGCGTCCATATTGTATACATATAATATCTTTGGGGCATGATACATCCATTGGATAGGAAATGTATATTTATATTTTCCCAGCTGGCAAAAGTATTACAGGTTGTATTAGAATGTACAAGTCTTTGTCTTCTTTCACCAAAAGAACTTTGGTATTTGGATACTTTGTTTATCTTCAACAATTAAGGTTTAAATCGATTCGCTATAGTTATCTCCGTTCTAACTCCGCATTTTAATTGCTTATATAGGTATGCATCGAGCATAACACCCATACACGAACTTGTCATCGATAAATTTATATATAATCGGAGCCCAAAATGCTGCATTAATAATGTAATGTGTTTGTGATAAAGTACAGATATATTCGACTTCAAATTTGCTTAGCTTCATGCGACTCATGATCTATTTGTGTCGACATTAAATTCATTCGTGTTTGCAAATATGGAAGCATATGACGCTGTTGGATTAAACTACTACTACTACTACTGCTCCTGCTACTACTACTACTACTACTAACATTACTACTGATAATACTGCTTCTAATGCCACCACCGGTACAACTACATCTACCACTTTTTCTCACATCTGTCCATGGGATAGGCCAATGTGGGTATGTGAGAAAGCTTGCCAGTAGCTTCCTGTGGGTCTGTGGTTCTTAATGGGATTTTCCGGGTTCTTCCTCCGCTAGTTATATTGGCCGCCATAAATCGTGTGCTGAAAAATAGCGTTCAACCCACAAAAACAACAACAACAACAACAACAACAACAACATCTACCACTTGCACGGTTCCCTTCTGAATAAGCAAAGTATTATGAATGCTTAAGATGTAATCAAAGATTGTTTCCACCCACACAGCCCACCATGCCTGAGATTGTACCTCCATTTTAACACTACAAGCTCGCTTGTAATTAAGAGGTGACGAACTTTGAAAAGTAAACAATGACACCGGACCACTATAGGGTCATTTCTACATCGAACATAATATCCAAGTTGACCGTAGGGATCATAGTATCGCATCCTGTTCTGACCATCACGTCACCTTTTTTCACATACCGCCTGATTCCATTTTCGTGTTCGCGTTACCTGGTACTTGTCACGGGGCTATATAAGTAGAAAGAATTTATGACCACGAGTGGAGATGATTTTATGAAGGGACATAATCTACAATAATTCTGGACTGTGCTACCACGTTGTGCCTTGCATAAGAGCAATCACATTAACATCAGATAGTTAATGTGTACTTGAGGCATAACTACTGTCCCAACTCCTATTTCAATTTGAAACGCGCTAATTCGTGCCAGGTAAATCTCGCTCCGTCTCGCCGTGACAGAACATATACACGGCAGTCTCTTGTGTCAGTAGGGCTACAAGCACACTGGATGATCAGACCGGAAACGTGTCGGTAGGCGTAAAATTCAACGCAGCAGCAGGCGTCGGAGCGGCCGCGGTAGATTTCAACAACATGGCAGAAAATTACAAGGAATTTGATAAATCCCCAATCTTGCCTGAAATTCATATAAGTCGCTTTTCTTTCCGAGTGAGAGAACTTATTCTTGCTGGACTTGCAGCGGTCACTCTTGTAGTGTGCCTCATTCTTGCAATCGTTCTTGGAGCTCAAAGGGGAAGTGCGTCTTATCCACCCGTCGTTCCAAGCCCGACTTGTAATTCCCCTCCATGTTTCAGAGCTGCGGCCTACACGATAGAGAATCTCAATATATCAGTAGATCCATGCCAGAATTTCCACCAATACGTCTGTGGAAATTTTCCCAAAAATAATCCACTGAATCCGGAAATTTCTCAGAAAACTGTCTTCTGGAACCTGTACTACGACAATGAGGATAAACTCAGAACTCTCATGGAATCTCCGCCCATTCGCGATACTGTATGGTCTTCCGAAAAGAAGCTTAAGGACTTATTCAAGTCTTGTTTGGATGATTATGGAAAGATGTCGGCGGGAGGAAAGCCCTTCCTGGACAAGGTGATAGCCCCTATTGGAGGCTGGAATGTGCTTGGAAACTGGAATGAATCCTCATGGGATTTCCAGACAGCTCTCCAGAAGGCATCTGTGGACTTTTGGACAGCCTGTCTCTTCACGTTTCGAGTCACCACAGACTATTATAGTGCTCAAAAGAGGATAATTGAGGTAAGACAATTTTTTCTATCATCAATTGTTAGGTGTCTGAGAAATGCTAGTGAATATGTTTAATAGGCAATATGCGTTTCTTTACATTGTACATGTATGTCTTATAAAAACGGTTTTTGTTTGAATACTCTAGATCGGGTTCAAATATCAAGTGAGCATATTTGATTATTTGCACAAAAATATCATTAGAAAATATGAGTCTGTTTCTGAACTAGGTGTTCTGTTTTCTGTCTGTCACTATTTTAAGTAATATTAGGAGCATTTTCTTGGTCAAAAATGGGGACAGACAGTAAATAAATGAAAACGGAGTAATTTTAGTGTAGTCTTTGTTTGTTCGCTACAATTATAATTGTAATGTTTGCTTATCCGTTTTTAAGTGATGATACTAAATACATTTTTTAAACCTCTCCTACTTAACATAAACATATCACAAAGCTTCCGGTAGTTGATTTTTCCCGGCCTAGTTCCAACTACATGTTTTTATTACACTGAAACTAGTACTCTTCCATAAAACAATAACTTAAATTAGTGGTGATACCTAAAATTTAAAGATTCTACAAAAGTTCGAAAAATGTATAGAGGAAAATTAAAACTTAGGACAGCTACTCAATATGAAAAGTTCATAAAGCTTGATAGATCATCTGTTTTAAAACTGGCAGGCATGTTTTCATGGTTTGTCCCACCCTTACCTCCGCCCTACTGTAGCGCAGTCTTGACCTTTCCTTATATTCCAGTCACCTACATATATATCAAATGTGCTAGTGAAGAATCTAACAAAACAATATACATGCTTGATTTTAAAAAATTAGGATGTACTACTTTATTTTTACAATATTTTTCATAAAATGTCTGCTCCATTAACGACATGATGTGCTTAAATCTACTAGGGCTTCCAACGATAAATTTTGTAGTATTCTAAAATTCAAGAAAATATAAATTATGCATGTTCTGATAAACTGCATGTGCGGAATACTCTACAACTTACCTATTTTTTTTTTACAGAAATGTGGGCGGGTACATTACAATTACATGATAGGATAAAATGACGAGAAGGTTGCTTTCATCATAAAAAAAAAACTGAATGGAACGAATATTTCAAAATATATCCGCATTATCTTCAGAACAAATTCAACGAAGATCTGTCATAAATTTTTAGACACCATAATAACATGACGCTCCGTGCTCTCACATGCTCGAGCAATAACCCCCACACGGTGTTTATTGGTAGACAGGTCTATATACATATCAGTTACCATAGCTTCTCTCGAGTGCCCCTTGTAAAAGAAAAATTCGATTGCATAGAATATAATTAATTTAGTCGAGGCAGGTTGACGTTGATAAGTATGGTTCTTGTAAGCTAATTTTTTCCGGTAGATGGTTGCTTAACATAGGTTGTATTGTTAGTTGCTGGATGCCTTTAATTCGACCAAAATCTTAAATTAATTTGCCTGATACTTCGGCATGATTCAGATTTCTCTTTCCTACTTCCAAATGATATTATGAACAATTTTCAATGAATTACTGCATATCAGTGAAACTGTCTGACTGTTAACCAATCTGACTGTTAACCAGTCTGACTGTCAACCAATCTGACTATGTAATCAATCTGACTGTCAACCAATCTGATCGTTAACCAATCTGACTGTCAGCCAGTCTGACTGTTAACCAGCTGAATTACTGATCAATTGGACTTCGAATCATTTGTTATAGAATCAGCATGTACTACTTGTTTCCTCGCTGTCTGAACTCTGACAACTGGATATTACTGCCTTTGTAACATGTATAAACTCATCTTAAAGGAGACCAGAAATAAAACTTTTCCTTTTATGTATGTATTTTTCTACAAATTTTAATTCGACTGTAATGTTTATAAATTAAATATCTGTTCCTATCCTTCACCATTGTGAAAAATTTTTGATTGGTGACTTAGCGGTACAGATGATTTATGTATACATTTTTCACTACAAAATGTACATTTTTATAAAATTTGATATGTCTGTGAATAGTCGGGGCGTTGTCGTTAGGTCAGTTCACCTCAAGACAGTGAGGAGAAGGCAGCTCTACGCCCATTAATTAGCAGGTTATCTGTTCTTGTGCCCGGGCTGGATGTTAGCAAGAAACAAGAAGGAACCTGACATTGTCTTTCGCTCTCGACTCTCGCGGGTTTCCACTTGTATCAAACACCTGTCGGCAGAACGTGAACATGTGAGAGCCGACAGTGAGGGCGATGTCGGGGTAACCAGTTGCTTCGTGATAAAATCCGGGACAGGCAAGACATTATCGGTGTGTTTCTCCCTGGAAAAAAATATATACAAGTGGCTAATTACATTTCAGTATATGGCAACAGTTTAATGAAAATTGAATGAAACCTTCGGAGTTGTACAAATTTGAAATTGTACATGTTATGCAGTGAAAACTGTCTAGCTAACCCTTTTGTTTGAACAAACTTTTTCCGACAACCAATCCATTCCCGTAAATGTGTACTTAGCTAATATTTGCACAAATTCAAATTGATTATTATTCTCGACTATTTTCTTTTCATGAGGGGAAGCAAAACAGAAAGAAGACAAATGGTTTCAAAACTAAAACTGGTATAACACATGAGAAACGACAACAAAGAAATATACTGAATAATATACATTATAACATAAAGGTTGACATTTACAAACAGCAATTTAAAAACAAAGTGAAAATACAAGGAAGAAAATGATAGTCGCAGTATAATCATTTGTATTTACAATAGACGAAGAGCGAAAGAAATTGTCTTAGGACACATGGAAATCAGCACTGATGGAAAAATAGTATTGTTAAGGTGGGTGACGAATGATTGATTCACTTTTGACCCAAGACTCACAAATACTAAAGGAAAGCAACCTATAATTGGTACTAAGTAGACCGTCCGTCTTTATTTATCAGGATGACCAGAAATTTTATGGAAGTATGTACATTTTCCTAACTTCGTAAAGAGTTGGGTACATTAAAATGAATTCCGTCCAAGACTTCATTAGAACAAAGAAAAGTGCGTCAATGCTTATTGAATTGCACATAGATTTTTAAACTGGTAAAAAAATAGATTCGATGTCATAAATGTTCACAGTACCTCTCTGTATTTTTCAGGTAAATCAGTTATGTTTTTCAAGCAAGGTATTTTACCTTACCTGGGGGATCAAATTTGGTAGCAACTCGTTGAAAATGTTTTTTATGTGGTAGTTCATTGACATATGGCAGGCCCAGCAGAGGTCAATTTTTACACCCTTAAAGAGAGCAGTTTACAGGCAAAAAGAAATTAAGGAAATATAGAATACACAAATACAAATATAGAATACAAAAATCAATCAAGCTTTTGTAACAAGATAGAGCACAAAATGATGGGATATGTCGAAATATTTTTTTAATTAAAAAATTAGACTTTTTCATGACTGACTTTTACTCAAAAAAATTGCTTTTGAGAGAGAGACAGACAGAGAGACAGAAACAGAGAGAGCGGGGGGGGGCTGTTCGCACAAAAAGTTGTATTTTTCAAAAGACAGAATTTAAAGGCAATCATATGCAAACTAACATAATCTTATATATTTCGGCTGAAAAGAAATGACCGCACATGTATTTATCATTTATCTTTCTGTGATATAAAAATGTAATACATTGTTTTCTTTTATTTTGATGTGGTAAATCATTGCCATTTTTATTGCCTTAAATATAGTTATGTGGAATATTCAACTTTTATTCCTCTCGTTTTTCGTCGTTAGGGTCAATGAGGAAAGTTAATAAAGATAAAACTATGTAGATTTACATGTAATGCGCGACTGTCTTTGGTGACAATAGTGCGAGAAATTTTGTAATAATAATAATAATAATAATAATAATAATAATAATAATAATAATAATATTAATAATTGTTTTAAAGACGCCGAATTTTTTCTTAGTGACTTCTAAAGCAAGATCACAACTCTGGATTTAGTAATGTACACAAAATAGAACATAAAAACAAATAAACAAGCAAACAACTGCGCACACAGTAAAATATATAAGAAACCTGAATTTCGTCAAGCAAAAATGGCTGATCAGCAACGCCCCCATCCTTGATATTTATTTTACTAAAGGAGTCGTACACCTATATCACGAACGTCACATGTGACTTGCATAGGTAGATACGTACACAGACTGTAAATCACTCGACGGATCCGACCTTTATTTACCCATTATCCCCAACACGCTTAACGCGGATATTTAAAAATATTCATTGAAGCTTTTTGTGTTTGTAAATATTTTGAGACACTGAAAACACCTGAAACGTTTTGTATATGTATCTATCCATTCATTCATCCTTTTCTAAACACAGAGGCTGAAATGTCAATGTAAATGACATGTATATACCTGTCTTATTGTATACGTATATGCCACGGATCCTGAAATTCGAATGGCTCTTGTCAGATATTTTTTCATATTCTTTTGAAATTTAATATAAAAATATTCCAAGATATAACAGTTGTAACTAAAAAAAATAATATAATAGCCAGTTATATTCCTAATTATTACATGTACTGGAAAATGTGTCGTTCGCTTCCGGATTTCCTGCTGATTTAGTATTAGTATAATTCTTCCATGATTACCCGGTTTCCTTTCAAACTAGTTATTTATAACAAACAAAACAAATCATTTTATTTTTGTTTCAGAAAATAACTGAATAGAATTTCTCCAATCAACAGTAATATATTCCACTCTAATGTTTACAAAAATTAAATACTTCCTGACAACAAGTTGACCTTACTATCCGAAAAATATATAACGCCCAGTTAACGGACACCTCCAGCAAATCCGGATGATCAAATTTTATTTGATCAGGTCCCAAAATAAAGTCTTGAAGGATGATCACTGAACTTAGTTGTTGTTACTATTGTCTTTTTCCCCTTAAATTTTGTTCGAATGGCATCCTACGCTGACACATCGAGACACCAACCACTTGTTTCGATGGTCTGGTGTAATGTCTATAGTACAGACTCTGCGGCAATCGTTTAATACTAGGTTTTTGAGAAGTCCAGAAAATAAGCTTTCACTACTCTTTCAAACTGTATTTGGTGGCTTGAGAGTGTTTAAACAATTGGGAAAACAAAATATGCCCAAACAGATAAGTCGGCGAGACTTCTATTAATTGTCTTATAGAGAAACAATGTGTAATTTAGACCTAGTCAGGGCCGTAGAGAGCGATCAAAGGCCCTGGGGTAAGAAACACCCGGGCCTCTCATAGTTCTTGTTCAAATAAAATTTTTCTTTTATAAAATTAAAGTGTTGTTCTGCTCGGGCCCCCTTATGGGCCCGGTGGCCCGGGCCCTGGGGATATATCCCCGGTTGCATCCCCCCTCTTGTCGGCCCTGGACCTAGTGTGACCTCTGAATGAAGTTTAGTCGGCAACACTCACACACACAGATATATATATATTTGAAATAATTGTTAACTTGACCTGGTCACCTTTAATTTTGACTTCGTTAAGGGGTTTATTTTGCAGTTTAATGGATAAACAAATCAAAGATATTTGATAACCCCTATTTTCGGCTGCTCAGAGTATGTGCCAATCAAAATATTTAATCTACATGTAAATATGCTAGACAAAATTTTATCTATTTCCAACAACAATTTCGCGAAGCTTTTGGAACACATATATTTTTGTTAAGCTTATAAATGAAATGACAACACTGGGAGGATTTTAGTGAGATCCGAATAACAGAGTATCGATAAAGCTCGTTGTGTTAAGGTGCGAACCTAATGGTTATAAGCAGTGTGATTTTCGAATTAATTCATAGCAACATATTGAAAATCGGTTGGCATTTTAAAAAGACACATTTCATATAATACACAAGACGTGATCTATGTAGGGTATTATTTGAACTGTGGAATGTAAGGGAAACCAAAATAAATTTGTGCGCCGGGATCGAGGGACATTCTTTGAACATACGATTCAAATGCAAATAAAACGTCTGCCTAAACATTCTGGTACAAACAGCAGTAAAGCCGAACATGGAAGAAGAAACAAAACTGTAATTAATTTTTATTCCCCCGACGGTGTAATCCCCGCCGTAGTCTTGTTCATCTTTCCCTTCAACAATTGCATAAATAAAAAAAAATAAATAAACATTGAGCTGGACAGCATGTGACTGTCTTTTCATTCAAGTATCCATTCAAGCGTCCATCTGTTTATTTATATATGCTGGTTGAATACATGCCTAGAGTTTCAGCGTGGCAATATAGGTGTATAGAGATAAACGCTAAGGGTCGGGAATATTTGTATCTTGTTTGATCCGTGCTAACAGCTAATTGAATTTTTGTGTCACGTACTGGACAACTGACAGAAACTTCGATTGTTATCAGCATGTATGTAACTTCGCAAAATGGACAAATAGCCAATAACTACATGTACAGTTTTTATTAGATAATCAGACAAGAGATGATTAATTAGTGCCTTAATCTTTTAATAGCTTAATACATTACCATCTTTCCTTAAAGAAAAAGCTGTAGTTACCTGATATTAGTGGTTACGTCACAATAGTCTGAAGGTTTACTGTTTCAAAGGGTCATCAGTCCAAAAGAGGGATTGAATAGCCCTGAAGGTCAGTGGTTCCAGTGTGCGTTAGTCCAAAGGTTTGCTGGTCAGAAAGATGTATTCAGTGTTGTGAAGGTTCAGTGGTCAAGAGGTACGCGAGTCCAAATGTCCCTTGATCTGAAAAACAAAGGGTTCGATGCACCGTAAGTTCAGTAGTCCCAAGGTGCGTTAGCCCAAAGGTTCTCTAAACCAGTTGAAAGGCGTATCAGTTCGAAGAATTGTAATCAGAAAGGAATCGGTGTTATTTTATTTTTTTTTGGGGGGGGGGAGGCGGTAAGTCTTTTGTCCGAGGGTTGATTACATGAGAGAATGGTCCGAAGGTTTTAGAGTCAGAATAGAATGTTCAAATAAGATGAAAAAGAGGTTATTGTCCAAATTGTATTAATTGGAACATATCTCATTTCCCTGAAGAATCCTGTTTAGTTCCAGGGAAAGTCAGAATGAAAGTGCAAACAAAAAATTATTTTAATGTTCAAAAAATAAGCACACACACACACACACACACACACACACACACACACACACACACACACACACACACACACACACACAGAGGATGAAGATACAGTTCCCATTTTTGATAGGGACTGTAGGTCATAAAGGTAGGTATCATGTTTTTGCTTGGAATCAAGCATGTGTTACATAATATTTAACTTTTAGCACCTCATTTACAGTGGATTTCCCATAAACAATAACGGACAAAAATGAAATAACATTTGAAGAATCGTAGGGATGGCGGTGCATGTACTGCCTTTTCTGTTCAATTACTCTTTAAATAGGTATTTCTTGTCCCAGATGTCTACCAATTAAAAGACTGAAAAACGACAACTTAATAGTTGATTGACCAGCTTGACGGATATTGAACGTAAAGTCATTGCGGACGTGTAGTTGTCTGGCAAAATTTATAATAATTTATTTTGAACGTACCAATTTTCACTCGTCTCAAATTGACTTTTTATTTACCCACCATATCGAGGAGTGTATATTATAGTACGGTTTCAGGTTTCTCCGTCCGTCCTTGTGCCAGTCCGTACATGTTTCTATATCATCATGAGTTCTACAGTTCAGATGTTCATGCAAATTAATGAGTGTTGCTATCGGGTAACGAATGAAAACTATTTATTTGGAAGTAGTTCCATCAAAGAACCATAGCGCACCGGCTGAGAAAGCTCTGTCCTTCAGTAAACCTTTTCATGTCTTTTTGATAACTTGATTTCTATTTATCATTTTTATGTAGCAAGTGATGACGCTATTCCATACCTTCTAACTTCACAGGAACGCTTCTCTTGTGGAAATGACTAACAATATTCATTTTTGGATTGGTTAAGGCAAGGTCAAGATCATGGCGAGTAAAAATAGTTTTTCCGTCTGTCTGTCCGTAAACTTGTTCGGTCTCGAATACAATGTAAACCTCGTTTTACCATTCTGAACGATATTCACATCTGTAAATTACGCTTTCGCTCTTAAAACTAGTGCTCTTTGGGTATAAGTGACATGAACCGTGATAATAAGGCACGATGTACTTAAAAACATTTTACCCAACTTTGGTCAGTTTTTTTTTCAGCCTGACCACAACGAACTAATTTCAGTAATCTAGAGGCTTAGCTTCAAATTCCCCCCCCCCCTTTGCAAAAGTTCCGAAATAGGCAAAAACTTAGGATATTGATCCCTCCCCTCACCCACCCCACAAACACTGCTGGGGTCGCGGGGCAGAAGTTACGCAACGGAGTAGTGCTTGAGATAAAATATAATTATCGCCCTTCTTTAACATTATTAGAAGAAATAACATTGAGAAATTAAGATTATTTTTTAAAACAATGCTTTGTAAATCGATAATGCTATGCAAATCGATAAAGCTATGTAAATGCTATGTAAATCGATAAAGCTATGTAAATCGATAAATTCTGACAAATGCGGTCACTTTGAAGCAGTAATATGTTTGTACTGTCAGCACCATTTCCTATGATTTAGGTTTTGCATAATAATTCTTACAACAACAATGGAAAACGATAGAACCCATGCTCGCTACATAGGTTAATACTCGACCTTTGATAAATGTTAGTTTAGTCCATGTATGTGAAGTTAGCGCCGAATTTAATATTCGATAATAAGTGCTAAAATATCGAACCACTGTTATCAGTTTGTGAAGTGAACGGTTTTGGGAGAAAAAGAACAAATGTTTTAAGTTCATTTTTTGTGCTTTGCTACAATGATAGATATTGATTTTTTTTTATTATATGATCAAAATTTTAAGGATATACGGGTAATTTAAAACTATACGTTCTTATATGCATTTGTTATAAGGTCCTTGTTGGCCCTTGGAACTTTTCAGTAACATGGTGTTCGTAGGCCCTAGGAACATTATCTACTATGCCTGTTGGATAATATAGCCCTGGTTATAATATCGTGATCACCAATAACGTTGATTATGTAAGAGATTTGATTGTTGACGACCACTCTAATGTCTTGATAGTTCATTAATTCAAACACTCAATAAAATTAATAGTTCTGAGTACGGTATATCTTGCCTAATATTAAAAGATATTATGCTTCCACCTTTAGGTGGTCGGAATATAGTCACAATTTCTGTCCATCACTCGACCGCTCCGGTGGTCTAGTAGCTAGAGCGTCCGCCTCGGATACAGGAGGTCGCGAATTCGAATCCCGGCCGAGTCATACCAAAGACTTGTAAAAATGGCACTAGCAGCTGCCTCGCTTGGAGCACAGCATTAAGAGGTTAGTATTAGGACTGATCAGCCTGGTGTCAGGATAATATGACTAGGTTGAACATGATGCTAAATGTCTGCGGCATGATGCCCCAATGCTAGACATCTCTATAAACTACCACACTGCAGACATCGTAGCGATATGACTGAAAAATTGTTAAAGCGACGCTAAGAATCTAAATCACACACACACACACACACACACACACACACACACACACACACACACACACACACACACACTGTCAGTTACTCAGTCCCGCTTTTCGTGTTAAGTCCACAACTTTTCAATGGGTTGAGAGATCTCGATGAAACTTTGAACATATCTGTATCTCTGCTAAACAATATGTCGCGCACCAAACCCAGATCCTCGGTCATGGTCACATTCGTGGTTAAAATGTCAATATAGGGATGTTCATGTTAGGTCCAAAACTTTCAGTCAAACTTTGCAGGATTGTGTATATGCACAAGATGATGTGTTGTGTAGAAGACCAAGGCCCATGGTTCCAATATCAAGGTCAGAGACGAGGTTCAAAGGTCAACGTGGGAATTGTAATGAAACTTTGCGTTCCTAAATTAGACAATGTATCTCTTATCACGTTCAGGCCCGTCGCACTAAGGACAATGTTCGAAGGTCAGCTAAGACATTTTAGAGTCCACTCTCTCACGTTTGAATGGGTTGTGGGATTTTAATGAAACTTTGCACAAAAGTGTGTCTCTGATAGATGGTGATATTTCGTGTATCAGATTAGAGCCTGTCTGCCCAAGATTAAGACCAGAGACAGAGATTAAGGTCAAGTTAGAATATTCGTTTCAGCTCTGGGTTTCCGCAATATACCTCCGCCACATCAATTGATTGCATCAAAACATGTTCTTCATTGATCATTTTGTTTAACACCTGTGGGTGTGGCTTTCGTACTTAATATATATTTTGCTAGTTTATGTTAGAAAGTCATCTGCTAATTTGGTCAAATTATGAAGTGATTTTATTATACAAGATAATGCTTGCTCTTTTGAATGGCATGTCTCTAATGTAAACGCCGTATTTTTTTTTCTCCGTAACTACTCTGAAAACTTTCAACGTTTGTGAATTTTGTTTCCTTACACTGTTTTGTGTTCTTTCCTTATTGTGCGTTTTATGAGGGAATGCAGGTTTAATAGAGAATCGTTTGCTAAAAAGTACAAATTTAATAATCGAACCAATGCGCGCATTCGTAACATTTCTGTTTTAGTACCCCATTTTAAAAGAGAATATTGAAGATCAAATAAAGTGGTTTTCATGGGGGTGGAGTTAATTAAAATTTGATAATGGCCTTTATGGTTTAAAATTCCTTATCTAATGTATCTTATTTTGGAACTCTTTTTCAAAATGTCAGTATTTTGAAGCATTAGTACTGCATAAATTAACCTCTGTTAGGATATATTCAAACTAGTTACACCCTTGGACCAAGGGCCCTTCTTTTAAATATGCCATCATTAATACGACTTCGGACCTATAAATATATTTTCGAAGTACTGAATCTTCGAACCAAAGAACCCATTTTTAAATCCCTTCGCACTAGTGAACCCTTTCTCAAATATTTTCGGACGAATGAACTCTCGGACCAATGAACCCCTTGTTGTCAAATACCTTTAAACTAACGAACTTTCGGAACTGTGAACCTTTCAATATTTTCCTTTGAAGTTATGAACCCTCAAATCAATGAACCTTCGGGCAACTGACCCAATATTCTTGGAACCTGAGAAACTTCGGAACAGTGGAAATTCAAGCTATAATGTTGGGAAAATAGAGTTTGTGTACAAAAATATTTCCGGCTTATGAACCTTCGGAGAAAGCACCCTTGAACATGAATCAGTTATAGTTCGTACTCCCTTTGATGGATAGATGGATGGATAACGAACAGAGAGACAGACAGACAGACAGACAGACAGATAGATAGATAGATAGATAGATAGATAGATGGATGGATGGATGGATGGATGTTTTCTTCTAAAATACTTGGCACCATCCGTTGCATGAAAGGGTAAAAAATAGTATTCAAATAATTTGATACACTTCATTTTCTCCAGTGGAGGTACACGCAAATCACCAGTTTAAATGCCAATTTAACAGCTATGTACAGAGGTCTAAATTTACACTGACATTCGATTAATTGCGCAGAGGGAAACTATTAGGACGGGACAATAAACATAATTCAACCAGAAGAAATGATGTGAAGGAATGAGTCAAAAAGAGCCGAGTGACTGTTTCTGTTGATGGAAAACAAATGATGTAGGTACATGGACAAGACATGCAAATCGAGAGACTTACTGCTAAGATTACTGTATATTAAATACTCGTCCGAAAATGAACATTCGTTTTGTGTCCAAAAACTGTACAGTCTTTGAACCAATTGCCTTATATACTTTCATATAGACAAATTATGAGTTTGGAAACATGGGACCATAAGTACCAAACAAACACCAACAGATTTAAATTGCAGTATATGACTAAAAAAAGTACTTCTTTCTCGCAGTATAGGTCTGTCGGTCAAGTACAATAGGTCAAGAATCAATGTTAATAATACGAATGAATGAAATGTAACAAAGTTATCAGTTAAAAAGGAAGTGGTCCCGAAGCTGGAATGAAACTGTCCGTGATTGGCAACGAACAAGGCAATCGTTGATATATCTTTGCGTTGCCAATGTATTCTTTATTTTTATTCCCCTGCTGATAATCCGTCAAAAATAGATTAGCATTAATTAATGCCACCCTATTTATATTTGGCGATATCTACGCCTTGTGACATGAGAGGTGTTTTCCATGTTGATTAATCCTATTATTGGACAATTAAACACATGGCCTTTACATTATCCAAAACGAGGCTAGGAAGATGCTGCACGCACCATTTAATATAATCGGATTACACGGTTCAATTACACGGACATAATTTTGCACTTTTGTCGTGATATGTACGACAATCAAACAGTGCTCTGTAGTCGGCGTATTTTTATTTTTCATTTTTTTTAGTGTGCAAAACACGTGAAAGAATTTTCAGCAAGAATAACAAACATTCCGAGGTTCAAGGGCTGCCGAGCGTATTTTTAGAATTGACAACTTGATTAGGGTTATCGAATCTGAAAACAGCCCGTTGAATCTAAGGGGGAAGCAGAGGGCGATGCGCTTAATTATTACATGTCCCCAGGCCATCAGTCTAATACTTTAAGAAAATTTATCGGACTGTGACCCAGGCTAGGTACATTCGGATGATAAAACATCTTCGATAGAGCTCTTCTCCGAATGCTCACATGAACTAAAGCGATTCGTCTTTATAGCTCTGCTAACTGATCACCTGTGAACTGTAGCAGCAGCAACAACATCAGCAGTAGTAGTAGTAGTAATAGCCATACTACTAATAATAATAATAATAACAATTATTATTTTCATTACTATTATTATTATTATTATTATTATTATTATTATTATTATTATTATTATATAACGAAGATGACCAATTTTGTCATGAAAAATCAATATGCCAGGTCGTCTTCATTTTTCAACAGGTTATGTTTTTAAAAAATCACTTACACACTCAGGTATGCTCTCACACGTACTCAGACAGTTTTAAAATGGATTAGTATATGTTGCTATACTGGTCAACAGGTACATATGTAACAATATAAACAGGTATACACATTTCAGTATGTCAGAGGTCATAGATAGGTCACAGCCCTATTTTTTGGAGCTTGTCAATTCTGGATCGATTATAATTGGATGTCGTTCCCCATATGGTACAGACGTAGTCTATCAACGGCTGTATCTATCCCTAAAAATAAAGTTCAAACTACTCGGAGGTAGAAATTTCGACAGTAATTTTAAGAGAGTACTCTTTTGACGAGCACACAAAAAATAATTATGTAGTATATTTTAAATTCAGACTTCTTTTCAGTTATTTTATACAACACAACACATGTCAGTGAATTTAAATTTCAAATTAATTTCATCTTTTAATATCACTGAGAAGAACTTAATGCGGTCTATTCATAGACATGTAAGTACGGTAGTGAGGTTCTGCTCTGCGCAGGTAATGACCAGTCATAATACACCTTTTGTAATAAATAGGCTGACAGTTCTTGCCCTGCGTCTTCTTCTTCTTCTTCTTCTTCTTCTTCTTCTTCTTCTTCTTCTATGTGTCTTTTTTAATGAGTCGTGATGTTATATCGAATACGTTTTCAATTAAAGATTTTGAACCAATTTAATGCAGAAGCTGCATGATGACAATGAAATATGGCAGCATTAAATGATTCTCATTAAACCAAAGTGATTGCTCGCATAAAATTGCCACGAGCTCTTGATTAACTCCTTTATCATGTATCATTCAATCGGAATCCTCTTTTTTTGCGATATTATGTACGCCTGAGGGCGCTGCCGACAAATCTCGACAATCTTCGGCCTACAGGATTCAATTTCATTCAAATTTTGATCGCTGTAAGTCACTGAACATAGTTAGAAGATATGGACTAACAGATATAAGATTTCTGGCACGTGGATTAACTATTACGACAGTTTTTACATTCTGGTCTTGTAAATAATATGTTACCTGGTTCGGTTGAGGTAAAG
The DNA here is from genome assembly GCA_016617855.1 of Megalonaias nervosa. NCBI lineage: Eukaryota > Metazoa > Mollusca > Bivalvia > Unionida > Unionidae > Megalonaias > Megalonaias nervosa. The sequence continues at coordinate 6,517 of JAECUM010030751.1, read as the reverse complement.
ATTATGTCATTATTCGCTGAATTTGACAACCCTAATTGATGTACTGCCCGTATTTTGTGGATAAGTAATGCTCTTAAGATAGTATTGAAGGATTTCTCTGAAATTATTCAACACACTTATCCAGATTATCTGGGTATAGTGATGTGATAATTTTTTTTCAAAATTATACACCTAGCAGAAAGGCCCAGTCATTCACTGCATCAAACGACGCGGTAATTGTAAGGGAGATAACAATTGTTGATGTCATCACTAAAGACCTATCTATCTGCGATTTTCTGTCAAAATAAACTAAAAACACTCCCTTTCTTTTTCGCTTATTTATGATTTTATGTCGTCTATTTCCTACCTGGTTAAGGACATTTTAGCTGCTGAATATTGTCTATGATTGACAACCATTACACATGATAAGGATCCATTACACGTACAAAAACGAGCCCCACAAGATTGTCACCGGTACGGCCGTTGTGGTTTTATTGCTGTACCAAATTTTTACAGGGCCGGTTTAACCTAATAGACGAACTAGGCGGACGACTAGGGGGCCAAGATGGGGGGGGGGGCCAAAAACGAAGTGCACTGTCACGTTCTTCATTTTTTATCATTAAATTTGTAGACTAAATGGTGAAATTAAATTGTCATCAAGCCGAGCGTGTATCAATACTAATAAACAGTTTATAATAAACGATTCCTGGGAGTTGGGGGCGCACGGCGGAAGATTCACCTTGGCACCAAATACCCTTGTACCGGCCCTGAATTTTTTATCAAACGGTTTCATACATAAAGTAACGAGCTTTCAGTTTTTCAGCAATATATCAAGAGCCAAACAAATGTTCTGTGCGTGAATTTAAAAACAGCCCTCGCAATCCTTGTCTCTTTTTGGTACAGAAATATCAACATTAGCCAAAGCTGGGCGGTCATATTCCTATAATAGGGGGTAAAACTTGATCAGCACTTAATTTACAATTTATTGGGAGCCGTGGTGGTTCAAATGTTTAAGTGCCAGCCTCGCGGCTGAAAGAGTGCAGGTTCATATACTTCCATCGGATGAGCCCGTGTCAGTTAACGTGGTATGTCCCAGTGCAAGGCACTTTATTCAATTTGCCCCGTGAGGGAGGGGGTGTAGTTATTTAGGCCTTTTGCATCTGACGTGTGTACGCGTCTGACTGTTCAGTCTCGCTCCAAAAACAAAACAAATTGCGCTACCTTCCAATGTTGTACAAAGATTTGCAACGCAAATAAATTTGATTCTTATCAAAATAGTTGGAGTAATGATTGTTCTTTTAGGAGATGTGATCTTACCCTTCCAATGCACTCACCAAAAGCACTCAGCTTACTATCATAGCAGTAGATAAAAGAACAAATGTTTATGTTTATTTTGGATCTCTTGCCCACACGCACATAGGATTTGAGAAAAACGAATAATTTTAAGTGGTGGCAAATTGTGTTGTGAATATGTTGAATATGTAGTACTTTTTAGGATCCAAACAGAAAATGTGTATACGTAGTATCTTAAACAGAAAACGTGTACATGTAGTATTTTAAACAGAAAATGTGTACATGTAGTATCTTAAACAGAAAACGTGTACATGTAGTATCTTAAACAGAAAATGTGTACATGTAGTATCTTAAACAGAAAACGTGTACATGTAGTATCTTAAACAGAAAACGTGTACATGTAGTATCTTAAACAGAAAATGTGTATATGTAGTATCTTAAACAAAAAATGTGTATATGTAGTATCTTAAACAGAAAATGTGTACATGTAGTATCTTAAACAGAAAATGTGTATATGTAGTATCTTAAACAGAAAACGTGTACATGTAGTATCTTAAACAGAAAACGTGTACATGTAGTATCTTAAACAGAAAATGTGTATATGTAATATCTTAAACAGAAAATGTGTACATGTTGTATCTTAAACAGAAAATGTGTATATGTAGTATCTTAAACAGAAAACGTGTACATGTAGTATCTTAAACAGAAAATGTGTATATGTAGTATCTTAAACAAAAAATGTGTACATGTTGTATCTTAAACAGAAAATGTGTCTATGTAGTATCTTAAACAGAAAACGTGTACATGTAGTATCTTAAACAGAAAATGTGTCTATGTAGTATCTTAAACAGAAAACGTGTACATGTAGTATCTTAAACAGAAAATGTGTATATGTAATATCTTAAACAGAAAATGTGTACATGTAGTATCTTAAACAGAAAATGTGTACATGTAGTATCTTAAACAGAAAACGTGTACATGTAGTATCTTAAACAGAAAACGTGTACATGTAGTATCTTAAACAGAAAATGTGTACATGTAGTATCTTAAACAGAAAACGTGTATATGTAGTATCTTAAACAGAAAATGTGTATATGTAGTATCTTAAACAGAAAACGTGTACATGTAGTATCTTAAACAGAAAACGTGTACATGTAGTATCTTAAACAGAAAACGTGTACATGTAGTATCTTAAACAGAAAACGTGTACATGTAGTATCTTAAACAGAAAACGTGTACATGTAGTATCTTAAACAGAAAATGTGTATATGTAGTATCTTAAACAGAAAACGTGTATATGTAGTATCTTAAACAGAAAATGTGTATATGTAGTATCTTAAACAGAAAACGTGTACATGTAGTATCTTAAACAGAAAACGTGTACATGTAGTATCTTAAACAAAAAACGTGTACATGTAGTATCTTAAACAGAAAATGTGGATATGTAGTATCTTAAACAGAAAACGCGTACATGTAGTATCTTAAACAGAAAACGTGTACATGTAGTATCTTAAACAAAAAATGTGTACATGTTGTATCTTAAACAGAAAACGTGTACATGTAGTATCTTAAACAGAAAATGTGTATATGTAGTATCTTAAACAAAAAACGTGTACATGTAGTATCTTAAACAAAAAACGTGTACATGCAGTATCTTAAACAGAAAATGTGCATATGTAGTATCTTAAACAGAAAACGTGTACATGTAGTATCTTAAACAGAAAACGTGTACATGTAGTATCTTAAACAGAAAATGTGGATATGTAGTATCTTAAACAAAAAAGTTGTATAGGTAGTATCTTAAACAGAAAATGTGTACATGTAGTATCTTAAACAGAAAACGTGGATATGTAGTATCTAAAACAGAAAAGTTGTATAGGTAGTATCTTAAATAGAAAACGTGTATAGCTAAAGACTGCAAACAGAAAACATGTAAATGTGGTATCTGCAAACAACAAAAATATGGCAAGGACCTGCCGTATATACTCGCTTCCTGTCGAGTCCAAGTACAAACAATATAGACCCTGATCTACCGTCGCATAATGCGCCTGCAGAACATGATCTGTGTTATTTTTTTTCTACTGATTACTCTTAGCAAATTTAATTGACCCATATCTGCAAACGCAGTATGCGACAGCAGATCTGGGTCAACGTGGTTTGGAGTTGAACTCGACTTATAAGCGAGTATAGACGGTATATTTCTATATGTTGCATGTGTCCCTTTGTGAATCCAGGTTTAACATGGCTGACGATATCAAACTATTTGAAACTGGGTGAAACGTCTGTCTTTTCCATCATTTATTTGCTTTAATGGGAGATTTTTGTGCAATAACTTATTTTCATTTTAAAAAATGATTTTATCGATGTTAATACATTATTGTCTCGAAAGCTTGATCTCCAAATCCTAGATTCCAATATCCAGCGATCTATCTCGAATTCGAATCTTCATTTGCTTAAACTCAACACCACTCAGTACAAAACAGCGTCAAATTGCAGTATATCATTCCCAGTGATATTAAACATATAAAGACGGTCACTTTCTTCCAGAAAGCGTTTCATAAATTTCTTATTTCTGATTATTAAAGAGCTCACACGAATTTAAATACCTAACTTGGATACCCCTACTACATTCCCATCTCCCAAACCTACACGTGTTTGTTGTAATCGTATGTATGTATGTATGTATGTATGTATGTATGAATGAGTGTGTGTGTGTGTGTGTGTGTGTGTGTGTGTGTGTGTGTGTGCCTGCGAGCCTGCGTGCGTGTATGTAAGTATGTATGTATGTATGTATGTATGTATGATTCCATTTTTGATCGGCGCAAAGGTTTTGTTGCAGTGATACTACGTGCGTGCATGTGTGTGCGAGTATAAATGTCATATGTATTAAATGTAACTATGTGGGCGGGATGGGTTCATCTGCCATTCTATTCAAGTGAACATACATAACCTTTTGAAACTTTATTTTTATATTAGAACAAATGTTTAACTGAAACTCCTTTCGAGGGCAAATCTTTCCCACTGGTAAAACCATAAATATCGATCTGGATGATCATTTATAGGTTTATCTCAATTTCTGTTTCTACATGCTCTCGATACCATATATACTCGCTTATACTCCCGGTCCAAAAGTTTTATTCCACCGAGTACTCCTAATAAACTGCATAATGAATTTGGGTGTGTGCAGTCTGCAGTTGGATCTAAGATATAAGTGAGCATTTACAGTACACGATTCTTGTTTGCACCCAAATGGTTCCACATGTTTAGCATATTTACAAAACACAATTTGTCACTGCTTAATCGTGTTTTTTCTCGTATAATACCCGCATGTGTCAAGAAATTTAGAAAGTAATGGGTTTTTTCTATTCAGTTTGGTTCATATCAAATTATTCTTTCTGGTTCACAGTCAGTGCAAGCCGCTGTGTCACAGGAAATGACCATTGGTACGCCCATAAAACAAGAACAAGTGCATGTAGCGAGCGGCGACACTTACTTTCATTGTTATGCCCTGGAACTACGGTTGAGAAGACAAAGCATTGTCCTACGAACGTATACTTTATTTATTTACGACAAACAGTAATAATTCGATTCCGCTTTTTATTATCGCACTCGCCTTTCCGCTTTTTATTATCGCACTCGCCATACAAGTAGGGGTTTTGCTAAAACGATGACCACTCTTCTGACGCCAGTGTTTTAATGACCACTTAAACTTGCTTAATCGATGCTAAAACGCTGACCTTCCTACTATCACAGATAACCGAATAATATCATCTAACTATAGGATTTTATGACTGGAAAATGCGGAATGTATTTTTTTTAATATTTGTAAATTAAAAGACATTTCCATTAGAATGGAATTATACGCATATTCCTGAACAATGCTCGAATAATCGTTGACGAATTACTCAAATGCGTGAGAATAATGAAGCTACAAAGCAGCAATTATGAAGCCGGCATGCTACAGCATTGTTGTTGCTGTATTCTTTATTTCTCTTTGACAGAATGATATAAACTTTTTTCACATCTTCTGCAATATACGTCTCTTGAAATGTTTCCTGTTCAATCAGTATAATTAAATCCGGTGTTTACTGAAATGTTGACATCGGTATCTTACAAAACTCTACATATTTCGCAACTTTCCGGATAGATTAAATTCAGTATTTTGCTATATAAAACTATGGCGACCTCTCATCGGCGAACGTTACGAGATTCATCCATCGCGCAGGCAATCACTACTCTAAGAGAGAGAGAGAGAGAGAGAGAGGGGGGGGGGAGATTTTGCCAAACATCTCAATTGTCCTTGAATGAAGCCTTACCCACGACGTTTCGATATCATAAATGACAGACACCTTCCAACAATATTCTTGTCTGAATGGAACATATTTCTTTAAATAGTAACTTTAAAATATACGAACCGTTTTCATGAAATGCGTATTTTCCTCGTAGGCACCACTGATGTCGTATTTAAGACTTTTAAAAAATCTAACTTGAAATAAGATCGTGAGCAGTACCATCCCTTTACCATAATGATCAATTCATATCAATCAAAAACAAGGGACCTAAATGTTTAGAGCCGTAAAGAAATTAGAGTTGGTCGCACGATCATCTCCAAAACGGATTATTGTATTCGTACGCTGGTCCAGGAAAATTCTAGATAAAACTGGATATATGGACATGGAGATTAGTTTTGTGTTAGGTGTTGTTATCTTCAAACTACCTTGATTTAAACGTTAGAAAGTACGTTTAGCTAATGTTTGAGAATGTTAGACCGGCAATGTAATACACACCGACCACACACACACACACACGCACACGCACACGCACACACACACACACACACAGAACGCACCCGTTCAGATACGAATGCCACCATTATGCGTGACAATGTTGTGAACCATTATGGCCTGCACTGGCTACTCTTGATCTAGACTTCGCAGATTTAGCAACCCAAAATGCTCACTTTTGGTAAAGATTACTGACTGAAGCGTAACGCGTAAATTGACATTTGTCATTTGATTGACACACACGCACACGCACACGCACACACACACACAGAACGCACCCGTTCAGATACGAATGCCACCATTATGCGTGGCAATGTTGTGAACCATTATGGCCTGCACTGGCTACTCTTGATCTAGACTTCGCAGATTTAGCAACCCAAAATGCTCACTTTTGGTAAAGATTACTGACTGAAAGCGTAACGCGTAAATTGATATTTGTCATTTGATTGATTTAAAATATG
>JAECUM010030750.1:0-55337 GCA_016617855.1 Megalonaias nervosa | reverse complement strand
TTACAAATTTCATCCGTCGACACATACATTTGCAGGTGATACAAACAAATGTCAATGGGATATATAATATATGGTATGATAGGATAATTATTAAAACACACATACCATGTATCCAACACCCACGTTTAGAAACAAAACGAATAGGTGTGTGTGTGTGTGTGTGTGTGTGTGTGTGAGAGAGAGAGAGAGAGAGAGAGAGAGAGAGAGAGAGAGAGAGATTTGGATGTTTAACGTAGCTTTAACACTTTTTCAGTTATATCGCTATGATGTCTGCAATGTGGCAGTTTATAGTGATGTCTAGCACCTGGGCATGTTGCCACAGGCATGTAGCATCATGTTCCACCCAGTAAAACTATCCTGACATCAGGCTGACAGTCCTAACACAAACCTCTTAATGCTGAGTGCCTAGCGAGGCAGCTGCTAGTACCATTTTTATGTCTTTGGTATGACTCGGCCAGGGTTCGAACCTGTGACCTCCCGCATCAGAGACGGACGCTCTAAACCACTTAGGCCGCCTGAGCCGTAAAAATAATAGGGAAGAGAAGGGTCATTTTAACATGGGATAACTGGGCCGGATCAGGTCCGGTTTTGGGGGGAGGAGGTTCCAAGGTTTCAAAAGGTCATTGACTTTCCGCGAAAGGTCACCAAAGCAAAAGTCTATGTGTCTATTTAATCAAAGTGTGCATAATAACCAACAAACATGCGCAAGAAGAAAATGATGGTCAAATTTCAAGTGACATGCCACAACACGTTTGTGTGCGTGTGTGTGTACCTTTTTAGCCTGGAGGAGGGTCCGAAAATCCCCCCCACCCCCCCGGCCCTCGATCCGGCCCTGGATAACATGCACAGCTACTTTTACAGTCCAACATTCATACAAAATAACGTCAGCCGAGAGCAAGAAAGGATAATGTTATTTTGACATTTATGAACAAGCACAAAAAGACCGACACGCATTTGCCAACACAATCAGCATAGAAGTCGATAATCATGATCAGTATCACTTTATATTATAATCCTGTGCCTCCAGAAAGAGTTAGCATACAAGCAATATTTATTTTTATATTTTGCCGACATCAACTTGTTTTTACCAGAGGCCCATATTCCAGCACTCTTTTCAAATAGCCTGGTTTCTCGATGTAAATCCCTTTGACACATACAGCAGTTTCTGTTTCGCATTTGATAGTCCACTTCGTCTTCAAGTAGACAAAATAGTCTGGAGGTAGCATTACACACAAGATGTTAATGGAAGACTCCACTGTAAACACCATGTTGTTTCTTTGATAATGGATGGCAAAACTGGATAAGGCCTGCACTTTATATAAACCCGCGAAGCACCGGAGTTACCTATTGGATATTCGGCGAAACACCGCTGTTTCAAATAAGATAAATGACTAATACCATGAGTTTTGTGCAATATACAACACTCGTACGGATACAAATGCTTAAAAGTTAAGAAATCTCATTATTATTATTATTGAAATTAATTCAGTCCTCAAGTCATGATATGTTCGCGCAACTTTGATAAACCTTTTATATAATCCATTGTGTTACCTTGAGTGAGAAGCATAAAACAAAAGTACAAGTAAGAGCGCGCTTTCGCCTGCTTTGTTGGCTAGGACGTGTAGTTCTTGATTTCATAATTCAAAGAAACAAATAATTATGAAATTTTACAATCTTTTGTATTTTGGCAACATTGCGTTGATTAATACGGATCGATTTTTCATGACGATACTCGCTCGTATTTTACTTTATAGTTTGCTTTAATTCCTTTGTGTTCTCGCTCTGCCTGTTTATCTGTGCGTGTGTGTGTCTATCTCTTTTGAGATCCAACTTAAGATATCGTTCACTTAGACATGAACGAATCAGGATTGGATAGCAGCCAAAGATCAAATTTCTTGTGAAAGATTTAATAAATGTTATTCAAAATTACATTTCGCCTAGTACGACGTGTCCACAACGCAAAAGGAAAGTTAAAGAAGAGTAAAAGGAGAAGGAGGAGGAGGAGGAAAATGAGAGTAGGTGGAAGAGAATGCCATCGTCAGAGGCAGAAAAAATGATCTTTTTGTGAAATGACGTGTTTGAAATTCATTGCCATGCATACTCGCCATAATACACCAACTGTAAGGCATGGTCAAATGGTATTGCATCAACAGAGCCACTTTTAGGTCATTCTAGGTTCAGATTGGCGGTTAAAAGACACGCGTTTGATGGGATAAGCAAGATGCGCTCTGAGTCGCAAGAAAGACGCGCAACATTTAGCAATAACTACTTTCAATCCCTTTACGCCCTATGTAATGTACACTTTGTGTCGAGTTTACCATTCATTATGAAAGAAAGAACACGTGCCTTACTATAGTGTCCTAAACTAACATGTTCCCTCCAGATTACCTTCTGTATCTGAAGGTGCATTGGACTATCATCAAATACAAAACAGAGACAGTCGTATGTGTCAAAGGATGCTCATCGAGAGACAATGTTGTTTCAAAAAGAGTACCGGGATATTGTCCTCTGGTAAGAAGGAGTTACGTTGATGAAAGTGAAGAAGTGTGGTATGCATGTAAACTAACTTTTCTAAACACACATCAGTCAATCCAAAGACCCTTTTCAAGATCGCTAACGTAATCAATAAAATACTGATCTTTGTCGCATACTTCTGTGTTTGATTTTGTATATGCGTATCTGAGTAGGTATGTTTTTATGCAAAGAAAATCACTCCACCTTGTTCCCCTTATACAAATTATTTTGTGTACATGTGAGTGTTGGTTTGTAAGTAGGTTTAATGTTTTTATTATCTTAAAAAACCCATTCCCTTCCTTCGTTTCTTTGTATGTGCAGGTGTTGGTTGGTATGATAGGTGTGTGTTGGAGGTGTGTGTTGGCAGTATCATACCCTATGCCTTATATCCCATATAAATATTCGTTTGTATGAATGAGTGTTGGATTGTAATTTCCTATAACATATTTCACGCATCCGTTTCTGTGTTTATGTTGGTATTGAGTTGTAAAAAATACCCAACAACGTGTATTTGGTTGTAAGGATTTTGATGTTGGATAGTAATTTTTTTGTTATTTTTTATTGACATAAGATAACAAAGGTGATATATGAAATACATATTGGTACAAAAGTTCTAAAACAATGATGTTTCGTCACTGTTAAAAAAACCAACAGAATTTTCAGATCATATCCGTTGATAGGGCATGAAGAGTCAGTATTACAAACAGATTATACACTATAATGTACATCATGCTATAGAAAGTGCATTTGAATTATAACACAATTTTCTCTTAGTTACCAGAAGAATAATGGCTCCCACTGTTTCCATATCAACATAAATGTTGCTTTCTCTTCAGAATTGAATGCAATATAACGATCTTTAAGAAAAAACTTTCAACCCCTCTAATCCAGGCACATCCTTTTTCATTTTACATATATATGTGTAATATTTGACTAGAAGAAACCAAAAATACAAGGGTTCCTCATATATTTTTTATGTACTTCTATCTCCCAATATTATAGATTTTGCACTTGGCACAATATCTATGTTCACTTCATTCCGAATCCAGTGGGACACAGCCTGTTTATCACATCACATTCCCAAAACAAATTCAGTGTTGTTTCCGATAATTTATAAACAGAAAAACATTTATCAGTGTCAGACAATTTTATTTTATATAGAAATAAATTAATTGGTAAAGTTCTGTGAGTAACACAAAATTGAAACCATTGTAATTTTGAATTTTTTAAAAGCTTTAGTATTTACGTTAGGCTACACATCCATATTAAAATTTAAAGTTTAATTCCATTTCCTTTCAAAGGTTGGTTTAACATCCGATTTCATGAGTGGTTTTTAAAGGCCTTTACACCCTTTATTATTATGAAAGACAATTTCCAAATGGAAAGGGATAAATGGCCTAACCAGTGTAATTATATCTAACTGCAACATTTTACATAAGAACTTGACACATTGAATTATACCTTTAAAAATGAAGAAATTCGTTTTGAGACCAAATTTAGCTTTAAAAATATGAAATCAGTAATAGTTCCCTGCTCTGTGAGCATATCACAAATCAAATTACATTATGATGCAACCATTTCTTATAGAAAAGGGGTATCTTGTTCTCCATTATAAGTGAGTTCATCCATAAATTTGCTTTCATAAGATCTTCTCCTGTCCGGGGTATATTTTTCTCTAGTAACAGTTTCCAAGCCATTAAAACATCTCTACTAAATGCATGTTTTTGTTGTCTTTTGGGACAATGTCATATACACATTCATCTCCTTTTGTGACATGACGTGCTTGAAATTCATTGCCATGCATATTCGCCATAATATGCCAAATGTAATTCATAATCAAATGGTCGTGCATCAAACTAAGCCACGCCAAATGTAGTCTTACGTTCAGATTGGTGGATATAAAGCACGCGTTTGATGCGATGAGCAACGCGCGTTCTGATTGCCTAAGACAGAAGACGACGCGCTACTATTAGACATGGGCCATAATTGCTTTCAATCTTTTCCCCCTCTATAAAGTGCACTTTGTTTCTAGTGTTGCCGTCCATTATCGAAGAAACAACACGTGACTTTCTACATTGTCATCAACTCAGATTCCTTGTATGATGTTCTCTCCACACTAGCCTGTCTATCTGAACGTGAAATAGAGATCGCGATTCCGAACCCCGGCCGAGTCATACCAAAGACTTATAAAAATGGTACCTGCAGCTGCCTCGCTTGACGCTCAGCATTAAGAGGTTAATTTAGGACTGGTCAGTCTGGTGCCAGGATAAAGTGACTCTTTGGAACATGATGCTACATGTCTGCGGCATAATGCCCCAGTGCTAGACATCACTATAAACTGCCATACTGCAGACATTGTAGCGATATGACTCAAATAATTAAAGCTACGGTAAAAACCCAGACACACTTTACCTTATCCGTCTGTTTGAATGTGTGAGTGTTTATCTTCAAGAACTTCCCTTAGTGATTATTACCTATCCCCTACTTTCCGCATCAGTTTGTGTTAAATTGTAATAAAAAGGCGCATGTTGGGTTCTAAGGGTGTGAGTGTTGGATTGTAGAAATAAGTAATTGACTGTAATTAGGTGTGTATTTTCTGTGTTTCCACCGTATCGGTACTCCCATATTAAAATTCATATAGAGGCTATATTGGCCATAATGTTAAAGTTCCATAAAAGCTATACTAGTCCACTGAGTTAAAGTTCCATAGAGGATTATACTGGATCCATCATGTTAAACTCCGGTAGAGGTTTATACCTACCCAAGTTTACCGTAATGCAAAATTCTCAAAGGGGGCTATTGAGCCCTATGTAATATTAAATTTGTATAAACTCCGATAATGGCCTACAATGAAAAGCTCCATAGACTCTCATATGAGTCCACGTGCTAAATTTCCATATACCTCATTTTCCAGTTCCGTAACAACTACATATAAAGTATTACATATCCTTCAGATCATGCTACAGGTATCAGTAGGTTTGCATATATTGTACTGATGTTATAAATAGCTTTAATGAAGGGAACCAACGCATAATGACATTAAGATAGAATATGACAAAAGTATCACTAAAATTCAGAGATGAAAAGTGGTACCAAAATTTAAAAGCTTTCACGGACTTTAGCGGAGACTGAAGAAGCCCGGAACATTAAATCAAAATGGATGAATCTAATGATTCTACTAAAATTGCGAAACTGTCATTGATATTATCTTAGACTGTAAAAAATCCGGCAGAAATGTACATATTTTGGTCTAGACAAAAAATAGTAATACAAGTACGATACTGTCACGGACTTGTGCAAAGAAAAAAAAAAATACCCGGAAAGAATGTAAAAAAAACTTATGACTTATACTACAATAGTACTAAAATTTCGAACCTAATAGAGACTCTAACAGAGACACAAATGCGGAATAATATGGCTAAGAGTTAAAGTAATAATCAAATTCCATATGGCATTTAGCGAAGGCTATCTAGACCGACTGAGAAATGTCAGGACAAATTTAAAAATTGCAGTGTTTTTTGAAAAATTGTAAAAATAAAACTCATGTGATGATTTGCTTTGCTACCAGAGTGATGCTGTATCCTGCGATATAAGTGATGCAGCACGACCTTACCACTTTACTGTCGACAGCTATGATGTTCGTATGCTGATCTGTGGATCTCATCATACACTTACCCACCGCGACGGATACCACCACAACAACTTCATCAAGAGTTACAAAAAAGGAAGAATAAACTTTTTTTCGTAGACTTGCTTTGCTATTGTTATCTTGAAAGTCGATTCCAGACGTTTAAGGGAAAATAGCCAAAATATTTGGAAGCACCCAGTCCCAAGTCTTTGGCCAGAGCTGAAGTTGTTGACTTGGAAGAAGGAGGCAAAGTACAGTGTTTGAGTTGTGGCGTGAAACATCACGAATGGGAACAAAAGATACAGCTGACCTTGTACATTACAGATGGTCTCCGTGCTGTCGATAACTTCCTATGGTCGATCCTCTTGTTGGATACTTTAGAATTGGAGAGGATTCGTAGTATATCTTTGGAGCTGCGAGAAACCATTAAAATGCGTTTGTCCCGATTCAAATGAATCGCGAGAAAACCCCAAACAATTGCATTCAGTACACCATAAAATGAATAACCACTGGTAATTAATTGCTATAAAAGACTGATTAAAGAAGGCAGTAATATATTCGAAAAGAGAGGTTATGTGCAAACATCAGATAAGACACGTCTGCGAAGACGTTATAAAACTTGTCATGTCACGACTTCTCTCATCGGTGTTAGGCCGATTTCAATGTAAATGGACAGTTTAGAGGAAACTATCAAGGATCTATTTGCTATATGTAATCAAATGGAAAAACGTTATAAAGCTTATCATGGCCCGACTTCAGTCATCAGTTTAGAACCAAATTCCGTGAAAGGAAGTCCATAACAGTGGGCTCAGTGGATTACCAAGTACTTTTTAAAGAACTGGTTTTACAAGACGAGACAGCTCTATTGAATTTTGAACGATATGTGGTGTGTGTATTAGTGACTACCTTTCTTGGATTTCGATTACCAGCAGATTCTTTGTGCCAGTGGACAATATTGAATAAAGTGTGTATTGTGTCCCCGTTTGTATAAAAGTAAATATTTGTAAATTTCGCTAATCTTTGTCTGATTGTGTTATTTTAGACAGAATCAAACTCTTCTACATTCTTTATGTGTATAGATTTCTATTTCATACCGAAAACTATCTTGGAGCATGGGTTGGTGTTGAAAATTGCAGAACGTATCCTGCATTAGGCCATAAGGCAAACCAGATACGAGCGCAGTTTTGCACGACGAATATTTTTTTTAGCACACTGCGTACTTTTTTTATGAGCCAGTTTGTTACGTATATGTAATTAAATTGCTTGTGTGTTAGTTTTAAAATTCTTTTTATTTTATCTTTGTTTCATTACATTTTATTGCAATGATTATTTTCATGGGATTCGAAATTCTTTTTCAGTAATTCTGTTTATCTAAGACGTGAAACGTATTACATTAGAAATATTTTTAGTTTAGCTTGGTCCGCAGTAGTGTAAGAGCTATGCGAGAACGATTTGCTATTGCCAAGGTCATTTCGTCTAGTCAGAGAAACAATGTTTTATTTTAATATTTATTTCAGAGTGATAATAGATAGGGGTTCTTCCTACGTGACAAATTGCATATTTCTTATTGCGTTGTTTCAAGTGTTAGGAGACCACGTCGTCTGTGTCGCGAGAACGGGATGATAATTAGGGTGGATATAATACCCTTTCTGGGCGCTCGTCAGTCAGTTGTATTCCTGATACCTAGAATGCCGGACAGGTTATTTTATTGTTGAAACCAGATTGTTTTTGAAATTCATTTGTGTTTGGAATTTAATAATTTATTCTCTAGAAAACCAAACGAGTGTACTGTTTTATAAATTCTGGGAGAATGAAATTCAGTGGAAATTTATTCTGGAATTATTCGGAAACATAAACTGTGATTCAATTGAGGAATTGTTGATATTTGTACAAGGACCACATCTGATGTCATCACCTTCCATTTTGGAACGTCGTCGAGATTCGAACTTGGATTCTAATGGAACTATTTAGTGATAGGACTTGTATTTTTCATTCTTAGGATTAAATTTTGGATTATATTCACAAACCGTAAGTCCTATTTTCCAATTTTTACATTGTTTTCTAGGGAAATAAATTATTTTGTTAAAATATACAAAGCTTGTTGTCTTTACTCTTTTCTCTTGCTATTATTGTACAAGCCTACACGTAACATGAGAAAATTGGGGGCTCGTCCGGGATATATGAATTTTGGGTGAATATTTCAGAAGATTGTTTTTTGAAAATTAAATTCCCCTTGTTTCTAAATCCCAAGTATTATTTTACAGTTTGTTTGAAATCTTTAGTGAAAACAACAGGCTTTTATTCACAATGTCATTAAAAGTGGAAAGTTTACTTCTAATCCACTAATCCAACTCAGGAGCAGTTGGATAGTCTGAAAAAAGATGAGTTGCTTGATCTTGCCAGAAAGTACGATCTTTCTGAAGCAAAATCTTCCTTAACGAAACAAGAAATTAAAAATATTTTGATTCAATATTTGGTAGAGAAGAATGTATTTGATAAAAGTGTTTTGGCTTCGGTAAGTAAGTCGGTATCGGTCTCTGACATAAAAGTAATGGAATTAAAAATGAAATACAAAATGGAAGTAGAGTTAAGGAAGCTCGAGCTTCAGAAAGAGGAAAAAGAGAAACAAATGCAGCTGCAATTTGAAGCGAAGCAATTGCAATTGCAATTTGAAGAAAAGGAGAAAGAGAGACAGGAGAGGGAGAAAGATAAACAATTACAATTTGAGAAAGAGGAGAAAGAGAGACAGGAGAGGGAGAAAGATAAACAATTACAGTTTGAAGAGAGGGAGAAAGATAAACAACTACAATTTGAGGAAGTGGAGAGAAAGAGAGAGAGAGAGAGAGAGAGATGCAATGAAAGGGAATTTCAAATTAGAATGAAAGAAATGGAGCTGGCAAGGGAAAAGCACGATTCCACTTCACATACAGATTCAAGTTTTGACATTACAAAAAATATTAGGTTAGTTCCCCCTTTTAGCGAAAAGGAAGTAGACAAATATTTCGTTTATTTTGAAAAAGTTGCTGAAAATTTGAAATGGCCAAGGGAGCAATGGACTCAATTATTGCAATTGTACTTTTCGGAAAAGCCCGAAATATCTATGCATCCCTGTCAGTACAACAGAGTTCTGACTATGATTTGGTTAAGGAGTGCATCTTAAGGGGTTATGCGTTAATCCCTGAGGCTTATCGGCAAAAATTCAGAAACTATAAAAAGGAAGCTGGACAGACTTATATTGAATTTGCTAGAGAAAAAGAACAGTTATTTAAGAGATGGTGCTTAGCAAAGAAAGTTGAACATGATTATGAAAGTCTTGAACTTGTGTTACTTGAAGAGTTCAAAAACTGTGTTCCTAATGACATTAAGAATCATCTTGAACAGCACAAGATCGAAACCTTGGAAAATGCTGCTCATGCTGCCGATGAGTACTCCTTAACTCATAAAGTTCCTGTTGTAGGCAAATCATTCACTCAGCAGTCTACTGGTAGAAAGGTATTCCAGCCCAATACAACTCCTCTTAAAAATCAATCTGGTACAACTTCTAAAAATCAAGCTTCTGATAAACTTGATTCAAAATCCTTGTCTATTCCTACATGTACCTATTGCAAGAAAAAAGGACACGTCATTTCTGATTGCTTCAAATTGAAATATAGGCATCAGAATCAAGATAGACCTATCCCAAATGCTCTTATTTCTAAGAGGTCAAGATCACGGTCATGTATTGAAAGCAATACATTTGTTGGGTCTAATAAACCCAAGTCTGATTTTATTATGGAGAATTATGAACCATTGATGTCGAAGGGTTCTATATCACTCTTGGGTGATTCGGCCAATCCTATCCCTATTAAAATTTTAAGGGATCCAGGAGCTTCTCAGAGTCTTTTATTATCAGGTACTTTGCCTTTTTCTGAGAAATCCTGTTCTAATGAGAGTATTCTCATTCAGGGAGTAGAGTGCGGCTTTGTTAATGTTCCTCCCCATTCTGTAAATTTGTCATCAGACTTAGTTTCAGGACCTGTGACAGTTGGAATAGTGTCTAACTTACCCGTTGAGGGCATTCATTTGTTGCTAGACAACGACCTAGCTGGAGACAAGGTTGTGGTTAATCCACTTGTAACTGACAAGCCTTCTTTGGATCAGAAAGTTGATCCTATTGATAAAGAATACCCTGAGTTATACCCAGCTTGTGAAGTTACCAGAGCTATGTCAAAGAAAGCTCTTGAGAATGATTTTGATAAGGAAAATATTCCTTTAGCTGACACATGTATTGGTCAGGCTTTTGATGAGGTCACTTTCACTTCCAATTTGGATCAATCAAAAGGTATTGATCACAGTGATCCTCTTTTAAATTCTCATTCTCTTTTATCTAATCAAGGTGATAAACGACCATCACTTGTCGTCGAACAGGAAAGAGATCCTGAGATCTCCTGTTTGTTTCAGAGGGCCATTAGTGAAACTGAAGCCACTGAAGTACCTGTCTATTATTTCATTAAAAATGGAATTCTTATGAGAAAATGGAGACCTCCCGAGGTACTTGCTAATGACGAGTGGTCAGTGAACTATCAGATTGTAGTTCCAAAATCTTACAGACATGAAATACTTAGTTTGGCCCATAACACTCCTCTGGCTGGTCATCTAGTGATAAATAAAACTTATAACAAGATCTTTACTCACTTTTATAGGCCAAAAATCAAAAGTGATGTTTGTAAATTTTGTAGATCTTGTCATACTTGTCAGATGGTAGGAAAACCCAGTCAGAAGATACCTAAGGCTCATCTGCAACCTATTCCTGCATTTGACGAACCATTTAGCAGAATTATGGTAGATTGTGTTGGTTCCTTACCTAAGACCAAGTCAGGCAACCAATATTTGTTGACCATTATATGTGCGTCAACAAGATTCCCAGAGGTAATTCCTTTGAGGAATATTATAGTAAAAGCCTTGATAAAGCTTTTTACTCAATTTGGCCTTCCCAAATCTGTCCAATCAGGTCAATGGTCAAATTTCATGTCTGGAATTTTCCAGTTTGTTATGCTGGAATTTGGCACACCACAATTCAAGTCAAAAGTGAAACTATGATTTCACAAAACTTTACTTGAGAGAACATTTGAGTCCTGTAATAGAATTCATTCTCTCTTGCTCATTCTTCAAACTTTTGTTCAAATTAGATTTTACGGCCCTTACAAAGTAAAGAAGAAAATGAATGAGTTAAATTATAATTATAGTACTCTGGTCTAAATAAATTAATGGAGTACTAGTATATTGAAAGAGATAGCCAAGTAAATCATACAATTAATTTAGTTGTACCTGTCCCACCAACTGAGGATTTAAGTGAAGAAATTCAATTGGACGCTGTTGACCTTGGAGCAACAACTTTTTGGAATTCGGAAATTATGAAAAATCTGGACCAGAAACTTTTACATTTGCAACAACAAGAAAGAAATGAACTTAAACAGTTATGATTCGAATATGAGCACTTGTTTCCAGATATTCCTACGAGGACAAACAAGATTTTTCATGACGTTGAAATTGTAGTTTCAAAACCTGTGAAACAACACCCATACAGGATGAACCCTCTCAAACAGGAATACTTGAAAAAGGAAATTCAGTATTTGCTGGAGAACGATTTCATAGAGCCCAGTAAAAGTGATTGGAGTTCACCATGCATACTTGTTCCGAAACCGGATAAAATTTTCCGTATGTGCACTGATTATAGGAAGGTGAACAGTGTGACAAAAACAGACTCATTTCCAATACCAAGGATTGATGATTGTATTGATAAAATTGGAAATGCCCAGTACGTCACCAAATTTGACCGTCTGAAAGGATTTTGGCAAATTCCACTTACGGAAAGAGCGAAAGAAATTTCGGCATTTGTGATTCCAGATGGACTCTATCAATATAAAGTAATGCCGTTTTTGTGATAAAGGGTTCCCCAAGTACGTTTCAACACTTGATGAATATGATTACCTCTGGTCTAGATAATTGTGATGCTTACATTGATGATGTCATCATCTACAATGACACATGGAAAGGACATCTAGCCACGATTCGGAAATTCTTTGAAAGACTCACTGATGTTAATTTAACAATTAATTTATCTAAAAGTGAGTTTTGCCGTGGTTTTGTAACTTTTCTAGGACATATTGTGGGACATGGTCAAGTTAAACCTATCGATGCTAAGGTTAAAGCTATCTCTGATTTTCCTGTGCCTGTCAGTAAAAAGTAATTAATGTGATTTTTAGGTATGGCCGGATACTATCGAAAGTTTTGTTCTAATTTTTCCAATATTGCTGAACCTCTGACAATTTTGTTAAGTAAGAGAAACAAGATTTTTTTGGACCAAAAAATGTCAGGAAGCTTTTGATAGATTAAAAGAGTTACTCAAAAGTGCGCCGGTTCTAACAGCTCCAAATTTCAATTAGTCTTTTAAATTATCTGTGGATGCAAGTGATGCTGGGGTTGGAGCAGTATTAATTCAAGAAGACAGAAATGGTGTTGATCACCCAGTGTGCTATTTCTGTAAGAAATTAAATAAGCACCAAAGAAATTACTCAACAATCGAGAAGGACTGTTTGGCTTTAATATTGGCATTACAGCATTTTTAAGTTTACATTAGCTCGGCTCCTTCTCCGGTTGTTGTGTATAGTGATCACAACCTCTTTACTTTCATCGACAAGATGAAAAATAAAAATCAAAGATTATTAAGCTAGAGTTTGTTTTTGCAAGAGTATAATCTCAACATCAGGCACATCAAAGGAAAATACAATTTGATTGCAGATGCACTTTCCCGTGTATAGAAATATTATTTGATATACACTTTATAAATTTCATAAGAATTTTCTTATGTAATTTTTGTTTACCTCATATATAATTTAGATATGGTAAAAAGAAAGCTTTATTATATAAATCTTTCTTTTTTCTTTATGGGGGAAGTGTTACGTGTATGTAATTAAATTGCTTGTGTGTTAGTTTTAAAATTCTTTTTTATTTTATTTTGGTTCATTACATTTTATTGTAATGATTATTTTCACGGGATTCGAAATTCTTTTTCGGTAATTCTGTTGATCTAAAACGTAAAAGGTGTGACATTAGCATTATTTTTAGCTCACCGTTTGTAAACACTACACGTAAACGATTCTCTATTGCCAAGGTCATTTCAGCCTTGTCTGAATAAACAATGTTTTTTTATATTTATTTAAGAGAGTGAGTCTGGTTCTTAGAGAGGGCTGTTCTTGCTACGTGACAAATTTAATTTTTCCAATTGCGTTGTTCAAATGTTAAGAGACCACGTGACCTGTCACGAGAGAACGGGATAATATTTTGGTTGGATTTAATACCCCTTCTGAGATCTTTTCAGTTAATTGTATTTTTGAAACCTTGAGGGCTGGAGAGGTTTCTTTTGTTGAAACCAGATTGTTTTTGAAGTTCATTTGTTTTTGGAATTTAATAATTTATTCTCTAGAAAACCAAACGAGTGTATTTTTTTAAATAAAATTCTGGGAGAAAGATATTCAGTGGAAATTTATTCTGGAATTATTCGGAAACATAAACTGTGATTCAATTGAAGAATTGTTGCTATTTGTACAACGACCACATCTGACGTCATCGCCTTCCATTTTGGAACGTCATCGAGATTCGAACCTGGATTCTAATAGAACTATTTAGTGATAGGACTTGTATTTTTCATTCTTAGGATTAAATTTTGGATTATATTCACAAACCATAAGTCCTATTTTCAATTTTTACATTGTTTTCTAGGGAAATAAATTATTTTGTTAAAATATACAAAGCTTGTTGACTTCACTCTTTTCTCTTGTTGTTATTGTACGAGCCTATACGTAACAAGGTAGATATTTTTTTAGAAAAAGTTTTAAGACCACTTCTTTGGGGGATGTTCCGAGACGTCTGCCATGGATGTAGTCAACACAGTATCATCCACAGGTGCTGTTCTTGACGTCTTGAAGTTGTAAGGAGTTTTAGACAGCTCCTTTTTGGGCTGTTCGGAGATAGCGTGTGACCTCATCGGGTGGAGGTAAACCAAACGAATCGAAATACTCGACATCATGGGAATGAAGATCATTGACGATGGCAACCCAGTGTATGCCCTGACCCACGTAATATATTTGGAGATTCACGACGCAGCTCTCGTGGGGATTGTTCTGTTCTGGAAGTTGATCTTTGGAGAAGACGCCTCGGAAAGAGGGAGACACTAAGAGATGCTCGAGATCAAAGTTGCTTAAAACCTTTTTTTCTCATGCCCTTACTTCTTGTGGTGCCTGGCAGTTAGAGTCCTTTGCCGATGCCAAGCAATCCTGGCAGTTAGGTTTCAGCGATGCATGCGAGCGTAGGACCAAGAAATTCTCCTTGTTTGGACAGTTGTGTTGTGGATAAGTTCAGAACAAGTCCTTTCCGAGCTGCTTTATGTTTAGCGACAGAAGTGGGTTGTCGTTGGACCAGCATGAGTCGATCAGGTCCCATGAGTGCTGAGACTTTAAGTCGGATAGATACAGTTTTTTTTAGGTGTAGCTGCTACTAAGATGCTTTTTTCTGCTGTGGAGACAGCGTAACATTCACTGGAATGTATGACATGGTGACAATTTATGAAATGCTATTACTTTTTCGTTTTTTGCGAGTAGAGTGACCGTTGGAGGAGGTCAAAAGAGGTCGTCTGTGTTTACGCATGCCACTTCCCATGACTGCTTTTTGTGTAACTCCGGTGATAGTTCATGTGGCTTCTGCGAGTCCTAAGGGAGCCAGGACGTTAGCGAATAACTTGGGACCCATGGTCTTGACAAAGGGAATGATGGCATCTGCAATGCCTTGACCCTTTTGTCGTCGCTGAGTTGTCTTTTTACTATGCATGATCGTTGTCTGAAAATAAAGATGTCTGTACAAGGATATTCATTTTTCCGTTGAGAACGTCCATCGTCACGAATCGGTCTGAGGTTACCAGAGCGTAGCAGAGGTAATCTTCTCCTGGAGCGACTGCCCATCGGAATTCAATGTCAGCAGGAGAGTCTTTAATACGTTCTGTATGTTTGGAGACATCGAAGTGGAAGATGAGATACAAGTTAGCGAATTCGTCCTGCGAGACTTGTGTTCCTGTGTCCTCGTCTTGATACTTCTGCATGGCCTCCACCAGCTTACAGCGAAGTTGCACTTGAGTTCTCGCTCTGGATATTGCCTAGAGTTGATGCGGACGTAAATGCGAGACAAACCCACATTGTTAAAGACGTGTTAATTTCCAGTTTGATCTGTACTCTGTGCAACCAGCTGAAAGGCGGCGAAGACGTGTCTGGGAAGTTCACTGCCTGGATTAGTGGCGACTCTCCATGAGGTAGTGACTTGAGCTGCTGTAAATTGTTGCATGTAGATACGGTGTTGTCCGAAATACAGTTTCTTAGTGAATCTGGCTAATGTTGTTTCCAGTTCGAGCATGTGTGCGGTAGAGGGTGTGATTCTGGGTATCCACAGCGACAACGAGGTCATGGTGAATTGCCCAGCTGCTGAAACTGCTGATATGTGCATGTATTGAGCGAGCGAGTCTCTTTTCAGCACCAGCGTATGTTTGACTCCTCGAAAGTCAGTGTGGATATCTCGGCATACTCCGAAGATACTACGAGAGGAAGAAACATGCAGATCTCATGGTAATTAGAGCCACACTTCCGTATGCTAATCAATTATGTTGAATTTAGGGGCTCGGAATGAGGCCCCAAACGTCCGCCGGCACATTCCCGAATGCCAAGGAGGTACTATAGCTTCCAAATCTGCCCAGTTTTGTAATGCTGGCTATCCTTATTGCCATGTTTGTATTAGCCACATTTGTAATTTGGGTTTCGTTACACAGTATTGAATTTACCTACGTACATAATTTGGAATTTTTGTGCAAAGTGTACTTTTCGTGTCCTAATCCAAAAGAAAAATTCAGGTCCAAGTGACCAATTTGATTGTGAACAGCCCTGGTAGATGATAAGGGAGTTAACTATTGGAACGGTGGATAAAGGATCATATTTGATTGAAAAGATTTATCTAGTCGAGTTTTCAAGCCAACTGAAAACTCTTATACTATAGACAATTTATGAGAGCCTTTAAAAATAGCGTTTAGGCGGTTAATCCAGGTCGTAGATCCTACTGTAGCCCTCGGATGGAACGAACTGACACTGATATGCCAGTGTAAGCGAACATTCTGCATAGGCCTCTACCACGAGTCTGACATTGTTAGCTGCCTAATCCATTTTGCTTTAATGCTCGTTCTTCATTTATTCCCTCGCAGTATCCTTGCATTCTACATGTTGTCTTGCGGCCTTCTTGTCTTTGAAAAAAGATTTCTGAGTCCCAGCTGGCACGCCTCCACTTGAATATATAGTAGCGCCTCTTGGATTAGCTGAAATCCCTCCACATGGTCTAGGTCGTCTTCTTCTTCATGGGTTTTTGGGAGTTCTAAGGCTCGAGGTTTAACTTGAAGTGTCCGTCGTTGTTGTTTTTCTCCCTCCTGTTTCTTCCATGCAGTTCTTTTTTTCCATCAGATTTTCTCCTTCTTCAGTGGTAGTCTGCAGCCATGTTTTAGTTATTGCTGTTGTTGGAGGATGTGTTGAAGGTGGTAATTCCTCCGGAGGTGTAGATGTTGTAGACAGGGTTCCTTGATGACTGTTGCGCTCAAAATCTGTTGAGCTCGCGCAACACGCTCCCTCGGTTGACCAGGCGATTTGTATTTCTCTTCCTGTCTCGATATTTTATTTTCTTGTGTCGTTTTCGAACCCAGGCCGAGTCATACCAAAGACTAATAAAAATGGTACTAGCAGCTGCCTCGCTAGGCGCTCAGTATTAAGAGGTTTGTGTTAGGACTGGTCGGCCTGGTGTCAGGATAAGCGTGTGTGTACGTGTGTGTGTGTGATTTGGATTTTGAACGTAGCTTTATTTATTATTAATGGTAATAATTAGTGCCATCATCATCATCATCGTGGAAGTGGTGATAGTCTTCTTCATCATCATTAATTACATTAGTGAAGTCATTAACTACAAGTGAAAATATGCCTTTCGTAAAGTTAATGAAATTCTTTGCTACAGGGGATGGATAAAAGATCAGAACCAAACTTAAAAAGGACAAAAGCTCACTCAACACCGATTAATTAAAAGTTGACACCTTTCCCTTACAGACACCATAGTAACTGCTTTCTTATTGGCATTGATCTTGTTCTTCTTTGCCCAATATTTAGTTCCTGGTCTATTAATAGCATCACTGGAACACGAAACACCATAGCATGCACAAACAAGTTCACACTGGAAAACAAGAATTCCTTTGCTCTTCAAGGTGCAAAAATGGTAGGTAGAAATTTCGTAACAATTAGTATTCTAAGTGCCATTTTTGAAAGAAAGATTGTTCCAGTTTTCAGGTTGAATTGAGGTCTTAAAGAGAAGACAGGTCAATGTAAAGTGTTTATCTTAAAAGTTGGCATGTTGGCACACCTGTTTATTGATCGAGCTTACAACCAAGAGGGTTGATTAGTAATTTATATTTATACGATCTCCTGCACACATCTTGTGTAAAACTTGCCTGGCTTCTGCACATCACTATGAATGGACGTACATTTTACGTAGAAGAGGGGGGTGGGTAGGTGCCCAAGCATTCTTTTCCAAGAAGTGCGTTATATTAATAGGTATCTGTTTTATTACCAACTTGATCACACCCACCCTGACCCAGTTATCGTTTCCATTAAAGCATTTTAAAATAAGCATACCGCATTACAGGAAAATCAACACATTATACAATCTTGAAATTTAATATAAAATTACGGTGAAACAGTCTCAAACTTTCATTCAAATACACAATCTCTCTCTCTCTCTCTCTCTCTCTCTCTCTCTCTCTCTCTCTCACACACACACACACACACACACACACACACACACAAACACACACACGTCCGCGCGCACAAAAGCACAATCGTACGATTTTGCAATCACTCACCTGCCCCGGCTGAAAATGACAATACTGCATAGTGACACATTAAATCAACACTCAGTGCCTATTTAATGAATATAAGTCCGACTAATACAACAACAAGAACAACAACAACAAAATTCGGCAGCTACACTGTTGGGAATAACTAATTTAATGCGCATTCTTCATTACCAATGCATTTTTATTACCTCCGCCATCTTGAATTTCTCGACCGGTATCAGCCTTTTCGCTGTAGTTGCCTGGCCTCGTGTAAAACATCACGGGATGCCAGCGTACCAGTAGTAGAACGATGTTTTCATTTACTATAAGCAAAAATATGCTATTGGTAAAGTTAATAAAATTCTTTACTACAAGGGTAGGTTAAAAAATTTAAAAACCATCTTTAAAAATAAAATCTCACTCTACATTTATTATTTAAATGTGGTGACTTTTCCTTTACAGACATCACAGCAACCACCCTTTGAGTGGCGTTAATCTTGTTCTTCTTTGCCCTATATTTTACTTCCCGGTCTATCATTAGCATTACTGGAACACAATATATAAAAACGTACTCAAATGAGTTCACTCTGGAAGACAAGAAGCATTCGTTTGATTTCTAAGATGTCAAAATGGTAAGTGAAAATTTAGTAATAATTCGAATTATAAACGTTGATTTTGAGACAACAAAAGTTTACAGTAAGCAGCAGAGGTGGGGGTGGGGTGGGATGGGATGAACAGACCATATTTTAGAGCAGTCTATTTATGAAAATAAAGCTTCCTACAAGAATGAAATACAAGGACAATAACGCTAAACCGAGACTTCTAACCGACCGAGGTCTCTAACCGGGTTAGCGCATTTTTGTTTGACGCTTTATTTTCAAATTTTTATGCGTTCTCGTTTACCAACCTCTCGGTTACCGTCCCCCACCCCCGCTGCTGTCTGTCAATCAGAAATGTATGTTATCGAGACCGACTCGATATAGCGACCGAGGATCATGTAAATTTATAGTGATAAATCCATGAGGAATCGCTTGCGCTTTTGAGAAGAAGTTTTTAAACTTAATAATATCCATGTCTCATGAACACCAGGTCTGGTGGATGTTTTCTTAGTGTGTGGGTATCAGCACCATTAAAGACAACCAAACGATTGCAGTTATCTCTGATCACTTTAGGTATTTGTGTATATCGCTGAGTAACATATGTCATATCGGTGTTTTTGTGTCTGCCTCGGGAAAATATCCGAGCTGGATTTGATTGTTTGTCTAGCATCACATCATCGTATGCTACGAGATTATTAACACATCCATCGGGATCATCCACAGATGGATCATCATCAATATCGGTGATAAAATCAATAATATCATTACCGTCTTCATCCGACGACTTCGCCTCTTCATTAAAATCTTTAAGCACGTCGTAGCATCTCTGATCATCTACCGATGGTGCCACTAAATACAACTTATCCCACTTGAGCCATCTCATTATCAGGTTAAGTAACAATTGCGTCTTACCAGATCCAGATGGGCCTATGATAATTGCTCTGATAGAATTCGGTAGCGCTGCATGATGCTTGATTGGCTCTTGCTTTCGTGTCGCTGAGAAATCAATGATATCCATGTTGAAGAAATATAATAAGTATATGAATTTATATTGTGTTCGATGCAGACCCCCCCACCCCCACAAGTGGATTAAAAACAATAACGACGAGTAATAAAAAGCGCGCACTTACAGGCAATTGTGTTAAATGTGGTTAAAAAAATACAAATTTATCTCCCACTTGACGAATATCAATGGTGGTGATATCGCTGCTTGACAGGAAAAATTCCCAGGCGCTCCATGGGCTAAGTATCCTGGCGAGAGGCATCTCCATTGATATAATTATTGTGGTCCTGGAACCCGACTTGATATCCAACTTGACGAGAAAGATCAACCAAGACCTGGAAAGTATCCAATAAATTTGATTGATCAAGCGTGTTACATTCATGATATCGCGTATAAAAATCCAGATTTACAACAACGACATATTGCAGACGTGAAGTTAATTCACACTCTGAAGTCTTTGAAAACATAATTCTCTCAGAGAATCGCTTACTAATTTTTTGATAAGATCTGCGATGAAAGGTAAACTAGTGCTAGGGGCTGGCAATTAGTCGGCCGATTATTATTATAATAATGGACTCAATTTATTATAGCCCATGAGGATATTGGAGGGGTAGAGCAGAGATTAGTAAACTTATTGATGCAGTAGGTGACGCACGTTCTGTGCTGCAGATTGGTTAGTACGACAGGCAATATGGCAAATTTATCTACCACCACCTAAACAAATTCAGTACGCACATTTTGATGTTAGCGCTCCCAATGAAGTTCATCAGGCAGATATTTTGTTTTTACCACATGATACTATTAAAACTGGTAGACGTCAATCATGCAGACACAAATACGAGTTGACTGTCGCTGACGTTGCAAGTAAATATAAAGAAGCAGAACCATTATCAACAAAGACAGCAGCTGAAGCTGCAGCTGCGTTTGAACGAATTTATCAACGTGGCGGTCTGCGATGGTCACAGTTGTTACAAGTTGATCTTGGCAAAGAATTTCTTGGTGCAGTAACATCTCTGATGAAACAACATAACGTCAAAATCAGAAGAGGGCACACCGAAATTCATCGCGATCAGGCAGTCATTGAGCGACTTAATCGAACACTTGCTGAGCGATTGTTTGGATATCAGTATGCGCAGGAAATATCCCTGAACAAAGTTCAGAAAGACATGAGATCTCGTGAATGGGTTGCAAGACTACCAAGTGTGATAGCTGAGTTAAATAATGAAATTATTCGTGGAATTTCTATGAAACCTATCAATGTCACAATCACAAAAATTACTTTAATTTTAACGACATGACTCTTTCTCAAAACAACCAGTACTAGGTAATGTGACTGTCAGATATTTATATGAACCTGGTGAAATTGAAGGTGGTAAACAAAGAGAATATGATTCTATTTGGAGTGTGACCACACATACAATTTCCAGCGTGGTAAGATCCACGGGTAGACCTGCAATCTACAGACTAGATTCAACTGCTCCTCAACGTGGATTTGTACGTGAACAATTACAAGCAATTCCCGAAGATACACAATTACCACCGCCTTCACTTCTGTGAAAGCAGGACACCAGCGCCCCTACGTCGAATACACTTAAGACAGGTCAGCATCACATTTTCGCGTGTATGGCCGAGACTACTATTAATTCTATCCACGGTAAACTGTCGTGGGTGATTAGAAGAATACTGCCATATCATTACTGTGTTTCAGCAAGCACAGTGATTATTTTGTTGTGCTTTCAGCGTCATGATAAATTCAATATCAAGATCAAAGTCACGCTTACTGTTTTTTGTCAGATCGCTGATAACCAGCTAATGTTTTCCTTACCATATCATCGCCATTGCTAGCAGTGGTTTCCTGAGTCATTGCGCAGTCAATGATAACCCTCTGTAGCTGAGACATTCTTCTAACTCTCGACACCGCTAGATAAACTAAATTTGACCATTCGATCCGATCATCGACAATCCAGATATTTGTATCGGAAATAGTTAATACTTGTGACGAATGAATCGTTATAGCATATCCTAGAGTCCATGAAGATTTATCCATCGCTAACGCGCTCTCAACAGCACCCACAGGAACAACACCAATATCATTTAATACAAGTTTTTGTTTTTCATTAATTCCAGGAATCTCAACTTCAGTATTGTGTTCGCGTATAATCTGCTGGTCGATAACACAATGGCTCAGGAAAATCTGAAATTTTTCTATACGTAACAGAAATAATTGCTCTTGAAGTGAATCACGAAGTATCTTCCGACTTGCAACTATCAAAGCAGCAGGCCTCCACAAATTCCAAAAATCATTTATAGCAGTCTCTGGAATTACTTCACGCATTATCTCACATTGAATCTTATCTGGCTGCAGTCTGATTAACTTTTTAAACTCTTTCAGCGGTTCATCAATAGCTCTATGATCATCAATCATCTCCTCATAATAATCTACGAACTTTTCTAGCCATTCATGTGGAGATGATCCAACAAAAGGTGGTGGTTGATCATGATCGTCGCACATGATAACAGCAGTATTCCGAGTCAATAACCAATCAAGAAACATTTTTAATACATCCACGGGATATCGTGCATATGTCATCCCAGATAATGATCTTAGGGATATATTTCTCACCCATTCGCTCAGGAGTCCATGCATCTTCTTTCCATCTAAAGAAGCTGTGATAAGCATGAGATTTAACTCATCGCTCTCTTTCATTTCTCTGGCGAGTGTAAGTGTAGGCGTCAAAACAGCCATATCAAAATTCCGAAATAATTCAATCGCACGCGTTGTTTTACCAGAACCACCGCACCCGTTAAGATAAATAGTTTTATATCTAGCTATGGGATCATACACCGACAACACTGACATAAGACTATTTTTATAATAACTATCCTCGGGAATATAATCAGCAGATTCAGAAAAACTGAGTATTTTTTCTCGCCCCATGATGCATCAGCGCCGATTTGTAATTGTTTTAGCGATTCTGCCTATTTTTTATTGATATAAAATGAATCTGTGGCGACTCCAGGAAATCTGTTTATCATCGATAATAAATTTATAGAAACGTACGCGAGCATCGAAGATCTTAAATAAGTAAACTATGATGAGTCACCATCCATACAGATCACAATTGTACCTAATTTAGTTCCGTCCGATAAGTAAGCATTATTCCGACTGATAAATGTGACTTTCTCTGTTGTATTGGCAATTATGAAATCGAGTTCAGCATCGTCGATGATTAATCTTGTACAGTGTCGTTTATGATTACATGAACCTCCCTGTGTAAATTTACCAATTATTTTTCTGCCAAGATCTTTTGCAAGTTTAGTTTCGTATTCTACAGCATCGGGATTGCGCTCAGAGATCTCGTCGAGAACAGATCTCTCAACGACAGGCAGCCAAACTTGTTTCTATGGACGATATGATATTATTGATTCACTTAAGGTTAACGATATCAGTATTTTTACATCAAGCATATATCGTAATAAAACTATTGGAGTCCAACCACGTTTATTAAAATGACGACCAAACCAGACATACACAACCGGATAAACGTTTCCGACGTAAACTGGAATGACTCAATACATGCAAATCCAGTTAAGTCAAAATCTGGCAAGGGTCATTCATCTCAACTCTGGTCATTTCGTGTGTTGGATGTCCAAATCTTTTGAAATACTCAGAACACTCTCCTATTCCAAGAAAACTTCCAGGATAACATGCAACCATATCAACTGAGATAACATCCTTATAATCGTATTTTGTATTCCACAATCCGCCGTGTCCGTATTCGCAGCAGCTTAGCTGCACATCTTCAAGAAATTCCCATCTTGTAGGTTTCCATGCATTTTTCTCCTGAGCAAAGTGAGCAGCAACTGACGGAACGGTTAAACAATTACCGAGTAATCGTTCAACATCATCGGTATATTTCAACGCAAGATTGTTCATTTCGTCATGAAGGGATTCTGCACGATAAATATCTCCATTAGGTCGTACAAACTGATCATAATAATCATAATCGGAACTTTCAAATAACCATACGGATACAGGATCACTCTCACTGATATTTTTGATAAAATCGAACATATAACCGTTATAAAGTTTAAAAGTTCGATTTCGTGGAAATTTTATTATATCCGAAGTCCACGCGTGTGCATTATGATCAACGATCTCTGTCGAAGCTCCCTTTGATTTATATTTTGATCCGTACAAAATTTCTCCGGTTAGTGTCTTCGCCCTTATTGGAAATTTCAGTATCTTTTTCAACTCAGCAACGTCGTTGATCGTAGCTCCATTTTCACGGACACGCTCGGTCCACTCATTTATTTTTTTGCGTCACAGATCCGTTAAACCATTTCCACGTATCGCGTTTGTGAAATGTTCTGTAAGTCGCTCTGCTACACAATTTAAGCGAGAAATTTTCATCGGCTGGAGGTCATAACCACTAGGCTTATCATTCAGCAGATATATCGCATGAACAACTACCGTCACAGTATATGCTGGTTCATAATATTTTTTGTCGATATTAGCCAGTATTCTTTGTTTGGAATTTTTACTTAACGTGACAATATTTCCAGCGTGATGTGATTCTTGAATAGGGTCACGTTTGTCACGGATGATCCAGGTTACATCAGCGTCGTCTACCTCAACGATACATTTTATTCTAAGAATATACCTTTGCTTGTCTAGATAATTAATAATTGTCCTTGCTCGTTGGTCATTCATTGTAGCATCAATCCTGACCATATCAGGGTTTTTATCGTCTTGTATAATTTTAAATGTTGACCACACATCGTTGAGAAACACTCTCTTGGCTTCACGGATACGATTGATTAGAGTCTTATTCGTCAAATCAACATCAACTAGAGCTCGCCTCGGCAAGTCAGGGGTTATTCTATCAAGATCGAATCTAGCTTTAGAGGGCTTAATCGCAGATCAGTTCTTAAATTCCTCCATGGTATAATTAAGGCAAATTTATATTTAAATTAAACTTTAAAAATTTATATAATGATTCAAGCTAAGAATAGTTGTAAGTGGCTGATGATTGGATCTGCAACTCCTTGTAATCGAGCTTGTGTAAATGAATTTTGTGGATACAACATGCAGAGTGTGCGACGAGAACGTCTAGGACCAAAGCCGTGTTTAACGTGTAACGTCGGAGTCAGGGGTGAAACGCAGATGTGTGTAGAATGCGGCGGTAAAAAATACAGAGCTTTGAAACGGTATTATGATTTAAAAAATGATGGTAATGAATCTGAGATTAAAAAACGCTGAAGATTACCTCGTTAGATTTTCACGCTAACATATTTGTTTCTAGTAATAAAATAATAATATCGACAAATAATGTTTACCATATAAATGGAGCAAGATGATTTTGTAGCACATCATTATCATCAAGAATTATGAGACATTTCGTGCTGATGTAATTAGGAACCGTAGACTAAGAAACCAGTCGGTTCTGTTGATAATACCGGTTATCTCAGGTTCAGTGCCGGGGAGAGGGGAGATATCTCTATCACAGGTTTGTGTACGAGTGTTTTAATGATATAATCAAAGATGGACTTTTGATTGATCATATTGATTCAGATCCAAAGAATAATTCTTTGAATAATTTGCAGGCCATTTCGCAGAGTCAGAATTCTGCACGTGGAAATACTGGCAAAAATGATAAGCGTACAAGATCAGTCAAATCTGTGAATGTAGAGACAGGAGAAGAAATAATATTTCCATCGACATATGCAGCTGGCAAATATTTTGATATTTTCAGGCGTTCGGTACAACATGTCGCAAATAATATAACCAAATCGGCGTTTTCAAAGAAATACAAACAAAAAATAATATTTCAGTATCTCCTGACTGTGTCACGGAAGACTCCGCCGCTCCTGAATCTACTTAGTTGTCTTTCAGTTGATTGCAAAAACACTCCAGATTAAGGGAGATAATTCTGTCAAGTAAAACTTTCTCAGGTAGAATGATTAAACAGTAGCCTCGCTTGTAACTGTGTAATATTATTGACGGCCTCGGATTATCTTTTTTTTTGTGGCCCACTCTGTATTTACAGAAACGTTATTCTTGTCCACCTTGACTTCGTCAAGGACTCTGTCAAGGAGTGTTACACCAAGACTACCACTCTCTCTTTCCTGTTACAACGTGGTAGTCTACGATGGCCACGGTTGCTACAGGTTGATCCTGGCAAAGAATTTCTTGGTGCAGTAACGTCGATGATGAAACAACATAACGTCAAAATCAGAAGAGGATTTCCGCAATTCATGGTGATTAGGCAATTGTTGAGCGATTTAATCGAACACTTGTTGAGCGATTGTTTGGATATCAGTATGCGCAGGAAATATACTTGAATAAAGTTCAGAAAGACAAGAGATCTCGTTAATGGGTTACAAGACTACCAAGTGTGATAGCTGCCTTTGATAATGAAATTACTCGTGGAACTTCCATAAAACCCATCAATGCGATCACAAAAAGTATATACCAGTACAACGACATGACTCTTTCTCAAAACATCCAGTACTAGGTAATGTTACTGTCAGATATTTATATGAACCTGGTAAACTTGAAGGTGGTAAAAAAAAGAGCGACTGACCCAATCTGGAGTGTAACCACACAAAATTTCCAGCGTGGTAAGATGCACGGGTAAGCCTGCAATTTACAGACTAGATTCAGCTGCTACTCAGCGTGGATTTGTACGTGAACAATTACAAGTAATTCCTGAAGATACACAATTACCACCGCCTTCAGTTTTGTGAACTGGCTCCTCGACATCGATTACACTCAAGACAGGTCAACATCACATTTTCACGTGTGTGACCAAGACTACTATTAATTCTATCCACGGTAAACTGTCTTCGATTATTATTCAAACACTGCCACAACATTCGTGTGTTACAGCTCGCACAGTATTTATTCTGTCGCTGTTTCAGTGTCATGATAAACTCAGCATCGAGATCAAAATCACGCTTATTTTTTTGTCACATTGTTTATAACCAGATAATATTTTCTTTACTACATCATCGCCATTGTCAGTAGTTTCATTATTATTTACTGTGAAGTCTATGATAACCCTCCGCAGCTGAGATATTCTTCTGACTTGAGACTGCCAGATAAACTAAATTTGACCATTCGATGCGATCATCAACAATCCAAATATTCGTATCGGAAATAGTTAATCCCTGTGACGAATGAATCGTTATACAATATCCTAGCGTCCATGGAGATTTATCCATAATTAGTGCGCTCTCAACAACATTCACATGAATCAAAACAATATCATTTAATACAAGATTTTGTTTTTCCCCTAACCCCGGATTTTCAATATCAATATTCTGTCTTCGCGTATCTGCTGGTCGATAACATAATGGTACAGGTAGATTTGAAAATTTTTCTTTATGTACTAGAAATAATTGCTGCTGATGTGAATCACGAATTATCTTCTGACTTGCAACTATCAAATCAGTAGGACTCCATAGATTCCAAAAATCATTCATAGGAGTTTCCGGAATTATCTCACGCATTATTTCACACTGAATCTTGTCTGGTTGTAGTCTGATTAATTTCTTAAACTCTCTTAACGTTGGATCAAGCGCTCGGTAACCATCATTTATTTCCTCTTAATAATCTGCAAAGTTTTTAGCCATCCAACAAAGGTGGCGGTTGACCATGATCGCCGCACATAATAACAGCGGTGTTTCGAGTTAACAACCAATCAAGAAACGGTTTTAGTACATCTAAAGACACCGTGCATATTTCATCCCAAATAATGATCTTGGGAATGTATTTTTCGCCCATTCGTTCAGGAGTCCATGCATCTCCTTTCCTTATAAAGAAGCTGTGATAAGTTTGAGATTTAACTCCACGTTCGCTCATTTCTTTGGCTAGCCGATGAGTTGGAGTTAACACAACCATTTCTGAACAACTGTTCAGGAATAATTCAATTGCACGCGTTGTTTTACCAGAACCACCACACCCATTACGATAAACAGTTTTATGTCTAGCTACGGGATCATATACCGATGGTGCTGACGATAATTGTGACATAAGACTATTTTTATAATAAATATCCTTGGATTCAATGTCGGCTGATTCAGAATAACTAAGTATCTTTTCTCGCTTTATTGTCCATTCGCCCCATGATGCGTCGGTACCAATCTTTAACAAATCCGCATATTTTTTATTGATATAAAATGAATCTGTGGCGACTCTAACCTCGGTATCAGGAAATCGGTTTATCATAGATACTAAATGTATCGAAACATACGCTAACATCGAAGATCTTAAATGAGTAAACTGCGGTGAGTCACCATCCATATAGCTCTCAACTGTACCTAATTTAGTTCCGTCCGACAAGTAAGCATTATTCCGGCTTATAAATGTGCCTTTCTCTGTTGTATCAGTAATTATAAAATCAAGTTCGGCATCGTCTATGATTAATCAAAACATATAAAATTTATCCCTGCTGGGCCTGACTGAATTTTTCAAGATCTGCTTGATAGCTGCCATCGATTGCATCACATACAAAATTCACAGATATGGTGGTTGTGATCGCATCAACACCTAGTGATATATGACGACCTCCACCGTACGGATCATTGTTGTACTTGAGGATGTTTTCCGGCGGGGGTTTTTTTCTCCATGCGGCGACGAGTTGTGGAAATATTCAGAGATAATATCACTGATTTTGATAAGATTTCCGTAAAAACTAAATTTTGGTAAATCAACCTCAGAAACTGCCATTACCTTTAAAAACTCTTGTTTGATTGAGTGTTTAATACCATCATTGGTATAATCATTGGTGAATGTGTCGGTTGAATCAATAACAGACTGTACAAGTTTACGGCTGGAAGATTCAAGATCATCCTCGATTTTATTTGTGTGTTTTATCTGCGAAATAATTTCCTCACGAAGTTTCTCATTGGGATATTCTATTACGTATTTGGCAAATATCTTGTGTAGCTCATCCATACTCGCATTATCTTGTTAAGTTTACTTCAAAATACTCTTATCGTCTGAAACGTAGTCACCGCGTTGAGGTTCTGGTGGTCCCTGATGAACAGGTGCTATCTCTGGCCATCCTAACACAGTTCTGACCGACGACTGATATATATCGACGGCATAATCTAGAGAATTTATTTCTATCACGGCTGATAACGTTGGTTCATGAACAGTGATAGTGATTATGGATTCTTTTCCTGTGATAGATTTGATTCTGCGCTGAAATTCATCGTTGATTTGTTTGATCTGATAATTGCCCGTAGGTATACTCACAACATTCTAGTCTGGGTCTTTCATCAGGTTTATTTTTATACGCAAATACCAGTCAATTATTTGCTGGCAAGCCACCAAATGATTTTGTTATAATATTTGGCCAGCTATGATACACTCGCAATTGTGCTAATGCTATTTCCTTCGCTGGAATCGAAGTTAGAAAGCTAACTCTGAACTCAGGATTGGTTGAGCTAACTGATATCATCGTGGTTTTTGACGGAGTTGTATTAGCGACGGTCTGTTGTAGTAATTCAGATGACATTATTATCATTTAAATAATCGGAGGTTTAGTATCGTTTTTCGTAGTCGATGACTGAGTCATTGCCTCATGGTAAATCTTAATCATTTCTTCAAATTCCTGATCTGATATTACTCCATCGTTGAGACCTGATGATATCAATGAAGATAATTTAGCGTATGCGCGTGTTGCCGTGTGTACCTTTATTGTACACTCGTGTAATTTATCAACCGCGCACGTGGATATTTCTTTTGCGATGATATTAAGAATACCAGCAATTCCTGTTGCAACTGAAACACCAATTCCTATCACTGGTGCTATCCCGTATGACGCTGATAATGCTCCAATTATAGTTACTGTTCCAGCGATGACCGCAGATGCAGAGTATACAATTATGTCGGTAACAACATGTCTGAGATATTTTTTTGTTTTACTGTATATTCGTCGATGATATTTTGTAGTTGGGTATGCCACTCTCATGCTTGATCGTATCTGTAATGATGCGCTGCAACATTACGTTGAACGTCAATCGGTTGATTCATTATGTATATTGCTAAGTTTCAAGTAGGTGGCATACTGGAGACAAATTCAATACACCAATAGTACAACAACGCGTCGATGTTTTTTTCTTTGGTTTCCACTACGAATGTTCCCTCGTCTTTTCGATCCAATACCACTTGCACAGATCTAGAAGATGCGTTGATTGGATTACGCCGTGAAATTGTGGTAAATACTGTAAATGTTGTAACGCCGATTACTGAAAACCTGTACACGCCGGTAACCTTGCGTGCATAGGGGTTGAATGATCGGTAATTTCTTTGATGTCATCGGTAATCTTTTTGATTTCAGAGAGCTTGATGTCAATGACTGCTGGATTTCCAAAAAATTCACTAATTGTTATATTTGTGTTTCTGCGAAAATTCAAAAACGTGTTTACGTGAGTAGTATAATCGGATCTAAATGTGATAAATCCATCATTGATTGTCATCAGCGAAATCATTATTGGGATGTTGCAATTGTCGACGTATTTCTTCGTTGCAGCGTCATCGTTTGATTCTGGTTCTCTAAGACCACTAATTTTATTATTAGCCATATTGAGGGAACCAGTCATTGTATCACCGGCGGATAGTAAACGATCATCGATCTGAGTTCTGATCGTGGCGTTGTTGCTGTCTACGTATCTCTTTGTTGCCACATCATCGTCTGATTTTGGTTCTCTCACATTAATAATTGTATTTTTGCTCATGTTGAGATCGCCATACATAATATCTCCAATTCTTCTGATTCGTCCAGTAATTTCTCCCATGAGGGTTAAAATTGATTCCTCCGAGGTTTTAATTTTACCGTTTTTAGCAAATACCACTAAGTTATCTTCGGTCGCATCTGGAACTCGCAGAATAATATCTGTCAACGGGATATTGCTCGTCTTTAACCGTCCTTGTTGATCTTGAAAAATAACGACTTCATTTTGGTCCACATTTGTGAGACTTAAAAGACTAAAGAGCTCATTCTTGACCTCCCTAAGGGTTGCATATTTGAACAAGTCACGTTGGGGCTTGCCTCGAGCAGATCTTACGTAAATATCTACCATTGTATATTACACTGAGACCTGTTTAAAACGTTGGACGACAATATATATTCATGTACGACTTTATGGGGCGGTTTCAGGGACATTGACACAGTGTCGAGTACAGCAATTACTTCACGGCCACATATTGGGGGATCGGTTATTGTCTGTATAGGTAATGTTGAATAAAATATTTGAGTGCTTTGTATCCTGCTCACATATTTTAAAAATTCATTCGGTGGTGCCAGACCATACGAATCGAAATAAACAATTCCACGTGGATCAGTCGTGTATGCAACCCAATGAGTACCTGGACCAGAACTTCCATCGAGATTAATGATACCAGCTTCCTGGATATTTGGTTGTTTTGGTAACTGATCATGCGTAAAAATACCTCTGAAGTTTTTGATGTTTAATTTTTTAGAAGCATCAAGTAAATCAAACTTGGACATGGGAAGGTTTCAATGAAGTGTCCCTAGCAGTCTTAGACCTTTCCTTTTTTTGGAAGTCTTTATTCCCTGGCCTGTTGCCTTCTTTAATGCCATCCCAGCGGCAGTTCCAACAGCACCAATTGCAGCTGCTTTTGCAACAGCTGGGGCTGCAGCGGCTATCAACACTGGTATAGCTGCAAGAAGTGGAAATATACCACCCGTCTTGATTGAGTCTTTAATGGCACCCGCAGAAAGATTAAGTCTAACACCAGTCGTTGATTTTTTGGCGTCATTGAAGTGCCTGAGCTGACGTTCAGTCAGGGATGATTTATTTGGACCACCTGCGACCTGTGCTGATTTCAGAAATATTTTTATTCCAGAATTCGTTTTTGATGCTGATTGTAGCTTTTTAATCTGACCAGGAGTCAGAGTAACACTAACATAATGATATGACATTATAATATCATGAGCGATTTAATTACATGTTTTCCACTGGGGGATCAATAACTCTTATTCGTCCACCAACACCTTCAAGTAGCATTGTTCTGTCTGAGAGTATAATCAATAGCTCCTCTTGCCACACGAGCTCGAAAGTGTATATCAACAACAGATTGCCTAAATAAATCCAAGTGTTCCAGCGAAAAGTAATAAATTGGATACAGAGTTGTAAAATCTAGTTGTGATATTTGTAGACCAGAATCAACATTTTGATCACTTCCCATGAACGTCATCAGACGATGATATGCACGTGCAACATGATTATTCTCAAAATTTTGCAAGACTTCTTCAGAAGGTTCTTGATGTCCATTTATTCTCAGTGAAACCTCAGTAATACCAAGTTTGTCAAATATCATTATACTGTGTGTTTGTGAGTTCACTCGTGCAGCATCTTGGAAAGCAACAAATACATGTCGCGGTGCAGAGACACCCTGCTGTGATGCTATATGCCATGTAAATAAACCATTACTGTTTCTTTGAACACTATCTGTGGTCATTGTCAACCATGATAATGTTGATTTACTACCTGAGTCCATAAAATAGAGCAGCCGTTGTTCTTCAGCGAGTGATGGTATCATTGTTGGCATCCACAATGAAAGTTTTGTCAGCATTACTTTACCTGCGTCACTGATAGCGCGCCAGATTGCATCATCGTCGGTAGCTTTTCTTACAAGTACAACTGTATGCTTGGCTCCGAAAATGACCTTTCTGACATTTCTGCAAAATCCAAAAATATGTGACGGTGGAATTGCACATGAAAATCTTCTACGACCATCTTTCAATATTGATCGGCGCGCTGCGAATCCTAAGTTGAATTCTGGATTATCGCCATGAACCACCAGCCACACATCAGCGTCAGCGTTGTCGGCATTGTTTCTTTGTCATCTTATATTATACTGTATGTTGTTAGGGTGGTCAAAAGTATCCTTCACACATATCATTGATGGACCAGCTGATCTCGAGTAATCATCGCTGTATCTTGCTAGACCCAATATCGTCGTGGCAACGTCGACGTTTTCCAGGCATGAGTCAATGGTTCTTCCGTCCATGCTATACGTGGCACTGTTGAACAACGCCATGATGCAATTATTAACAAAACCAACCGTAACATCAGCTCCATATTCAGTATCATCTATTTTTAGAATTTCACCTACTTCAATAAATGCTTTAGCGGGTAAGAAATATCTACTTGTATCCTGAACTTGCAGTTCAGTTCGCCCACGTTGATTTGGCTCTCGTGTGTCATAAGAATAATATTGATAACCACGTACAGATTCATCTTTGAGAACTGGCGCATCCATGTCGAATGCGAGATCAGATACACACTTGAACAGTTTTATTATACTTGTTATCTTCTAACACGAAGACCACTTCCCGCTATTAGACTAGCAGTTACATTTTCTTCTTTTTCTGATAGGGGTACACCAGCCAACTCTGCTAGTTTTTGATTTGCTGCTTGATTTATTATTTTACTAACATTTGCAGGCATAACTTCGGTGCTGGGTAATTTTACTTGCTGAAGTCGGACCACTTGCGGTCTGCGTATTAATCGTGCTAGTTTATCCCTGATTGCTGAGAATGCTTTACCGGCAACATCACCAACAGCACCAATATCTTTATCACAAGCAGCATCAATAGCTTTCATTCCCAGTTGCTTTGCAGTCGGTATTGCTTTTGGGGCTATCCTTTTGAATAGACATTGAACAACATCACCGAGTCCATCTCCGTAGGTAACTTTATACGTAGGTAATCGCGAATTTATCACCCTGACCATGATTGGTCCACGTTGAGCATTATGTATGATCATCTTATTTTCTTGTCACTGATCTAATTGCATACCGTCAGTCACTGAGGTAATGATCAACGATTTCATCGATGGGGGACCAATAAACATTAATATCCATGATACCGCCTGTAAATAATCTCTGACTAATAGCAGTTGCTTCATTAATGATTTCTGGGGAATTATTGCCTGCTCGTCTTCGGCCAATTAGAATTTCGAGTCTGTCCACGTCGGCAGGGACGTTATTAGGACAAAGTTTATCGGGCAACGGAAGAGTTTTTACACTGCCAGTGGCAAGACCTTTTCCAGATTTTTTATCTGGTTGTTGCGATACTGGCTGTGGTTGCTGTAAAAGTGCAATATAGTTATCTATTCCATTGCTAAATGCAATATATCTTGTATCATTATTTCGGGCCTGATCAACTTCGTAGTGTATGCGAAACATCCATTTGTACCAGGCTTTACGACCTACAGCATCATTAGCGTACTCGGGTTTTAAAACGCTTTCTCTCCGATCAAAACTATGCACGGCAAACGAGATAATTCTTCTACGCTACCAAGTTGTTTTATGAGGAAATATCCTTTCCAGTAAATTTATCACTCACTTCAGTTCTGACTCTTGCTTGTTCTGGTTCTGGTTCTTGTTCTGATTCTGGTATAAGATCCTTTATATCGGCTACGTCGGAACGAAGCTGGTCAATACCCTCAAGTATTTCTTATGTTTGTGGTTGATAAGTAGCACTAGTTATTTCACCTGGAAGATCTCTTAGAATCATTTTTGTTTGCATAGTTCTTTCTGCTGTTTTTCCAGTTGCTTCAGCGGTTTGCTCCAACGTGGAAAGAAGACCCACGGTAGCCTTTGTAACTCCTTCGGTAGCCTTCGTAACCGGTTGAAATAACTGTTCTGCACCCTCTGTAAATTCCACCTGAGACTCCTGACGCTCTTGTAATTTTTGCTTGGCAGAATCGCGGACGGGGAGATATTTCTTAATTGTCTCTAGTCGTTGTCGACCTAATTTATCTGTGCGAGATTCCATGGTTAGCGTTATTATTATTTGATATTATTAATGATTTAATTACACCACAGCAGCAGGAATGGCGAACAGCCAGCAGTCAGCATGCGCACCGGTAAACGAAAACACCTGCAAAAATGGACAGACAAACGTCAGTAATTCTGAACAGAATTACTAAATGGTTATTTCTTTTTTTTTTGACGTTTGTCTGTCCATTTTTGCCGGAAGTTTCATTTTCAGGAATGGATTGCTCCAGTAACTGGTCTGTTCGCCCTTCCTGCTGCTATTTTATTTTATGCAGAAATAAATTCATTGGTAAAATTATGTGAGTAACACGAAATTGAAACCATTGTAATTTTTAATTTTTTTGTTATTTTAAAAACCTTAGTATTTATGTTAGGCGATACATTCACATTCAAACTGAAAATTTCATTCCATTTCCATTCACTGGTTGGTTTAACATCCGATTTCATGAGTGGTTTTTAAAGGTCTTTACACCCTTTATTATTATGAAAGACAATTTGCAAACGGAAAGGGATAAATGGTCTAACCAGTGTAATTATATCTAACTCCAACGTTTTACATAAGAACTTGACACATTGAATTATGCGTTAAAAAATAAGGAAGTTTGTGTTGAGACCATATTTAGCTTTAAAAATATGAAATCAGTAATAGTTCCCTGCTCTGTGAGCATATCACAAATAAAATTGCATTATCTTCAAACCATTTCTTATAGGAGACTGGTACCATGTTCGCCCTTATAAGTGAGTTCATCCATAAATTTGCTTTCATAAGATCTTCTCCTGTCCGGAGTATATTTTTCTTCCCAACAGTTTCCAAGCCAATTAAACATCCCGCCAACATGTATTATTTATGTCTTTGGGACAATGTCATTACATTTTTCATCTCCTTTTGCGACATGCCGTGCTTGAAATTCATTGCCATGCATATTCGCAATAATATGCCAAAGTTAATTCATAATCAAATGGTCTTGCATTAACTGAGTCACGCTAAATGTCATCCCACATTTCAGATTGGTGGATATAAAGCACGCGTTTGATGCGATGAGCAATGCACGCTCTGGTTGCCTGAGAAAGAAGAAGACGCACTACCGTTAGACATGGGCCATAACTAGTTTCAGTCTTTTTCCCCCTCTGTAAAGTGCGATTTGTTTCTAGTGTTGCCGTACATTATCGAAGAAACAACACGTGACTTTCTACAGCGTACTCAACTAACATTCCTTGTATGATGTTCCTTCAAGACTATCCTGTCTGTCTGAAGGTGAAATAAACTGTCAGACACAGTCGTATATATATAAAAAAGAGCTGCATCGAGAGGCAACGGTGTTTCTAACGAGTGCCGGGATATAGGTCTCTGGTAAGAAGGAATTTACTTCGATGAAAAGTCAATACGTGCTTTATACGTGTAAGCGAAGCTTTGTTAACACACACCACTCAATCCAAAGGCCCTTTAAAGACCACCCAAAAAAGTATTCTAGAGAAGAATACTGATCTTTGTTCCCTATTTCTATGTTTGAGGTTGTATATGTGTAACTGTGTTTATCTGTTTGTATGCAGAGAACATTACTACACCTTTTATCCCTTGGAAATATTATTTTGTATATGTGTGAATATGTGTGAATTTTGGATTGTAAGTAGGTGTGCTGATTTTCTATTATAAAATATCACTTCCCTTCCTCATTTGCTTTTGTAATTGTTGGATGAAATGATAGGTGTGTGCTGGTAATCCTATCATACCATGTGCCATATATCCCATAGACATATTCGTTTGTATGTATGGGTGTTGGGTTGTAATTATGCATGTTAGAGAACATCGCGTAACTCTCTTTTTTCTCATCCATTTGTTTTATGTGCAGATGTTTATCTTTAAGAACACCTGCCTTTCTGCAAGATTAGGTGTTAGTCGTCGTCATTATTCTACTCCATTCTTTGTATCCCACATTCACTAGAGGTTGTATATATGTGTGTGTGCTTGAAACTTTGGATGTGTGTTGGTCGGTAGGACTGTGTTAATCACCATTTCATAACCTCTATCTTTTTTCATCATTCTGTTTGTCTGTATATTTGTTTGCCATTAAGAACGAATGGTAATGATCATTTCCTATTCCCTACTTTCCCTTATCACCACTCCGGTGGCCTTAGTGGTTAGAGCGTTCGCCTCGGATATGGAAGGTCCAGGGTTCGAACCCCGACCTATTCATACCAAAGACTTTTAAAAATGGTACTGGCAGTTGCCTCGCTTGGCGCTCAGCAGTAAGAGGTTAGTGTTAGGACTGGTCGGCCTCGTGTCAGGATTAATTGACTGGGCGGGGCGTGATGCTACATATCTGCGGCATGATACCTCAGTGCTACACATCACTATAAACTGCCACACTGCAGACATTGTAGCGATATAACTCAAATTGTTAAATCTATGTTAAAAATCCAGACACACACACTTTTCCTTATCCGTCTGTTTGAATGTGTGGGTGTTTGTTTTCAAGAACGTTCCTTAGTGATTATTATATATCCTCTACTTTCCGCATTAGTTTGAATTGTAATAAAAAGGCTCGTGTTGGGTTGTAACGGTGTGAGTGTTGGATTGTAAAAATAAGTAATTGACTGTAATTAGGTGTGTCTTTTCTGTGTTTCCACCGCGTCTGTACTCCCATATTTAAATTCATATAGAGGACTACATTAGCCACAATGTTAAAGTTCCATAGAAGACTATACTGGTCCACTGAATTTAAGTTCCACTGAGGATTATACTGGCTTTTTCATGTTAAACTCCCGTATACCAGCCAAAATTTACCGTAATGCAAAAATTCTCGAAGGGGGCTATTAAGCCATCGGTAATGTTAAATTTGTTTAACTTCCCATCATGGCCCACATTGTTAAAGTTCCATAGACTCTCATATGAGTCAATTTGCTAAATTTACTTAAACCCCAACAGTGGCCCATTATGTTTAAATTTCCATATACCTCCTTTCCATCCAAGTAATGAAATTATGTGTTGCTCATAGTGTCATCCGTAATGCTAGATTGCTGTTACCATCATAATGGATGAAATCCCCATCTTAAAATACACATGAGCGCCGTAGCATCGTCTGTAATGTTAAATTTTCTTAACTGTAGTACAATACCATTCCCATATAACATTCCCATAACCGCTACATCGTCTACAACCCGTATGTTAAATTTCCATAATCTCCATAATGTTATCCGCAATGTTGAATGTCTTTATTCGTTCCATCTACATTTTAATTCCCACAAGAAGCTATATCGTCCCAAATCACCATGTCATTGTCAGTATTACTATTTTCTGGAAGTGCACTTATGAAATTGTTTAAAATATCAAACGAACTAACAAATGTTATCGATCGTTTTTCTTGATTATAATTTACCTCTGAAGTTCAGGAAATGGAAATAGCTATGCAGAGCTATCAATCTTATATGATGTACGCATCAGGACAAAACCTAGCTGTGTTCTGAAACCCAAACAGTCTTTGTCAGTGAGATATCAAAATAAAGAAACATTTTAAATTTTCTTAATCTCTCCTAGGATATATATATATATATATGCTGTATATATATATATATATATATATATATATATATATATATACTATATATATATATATATATATATATATATATATATATTCATATTTCTTTTTACAACAAAGAAAACCAGGAGAATT
Source organism: Megalonaias nervosa (assembly GCA_016617855.1). Lineage (NCBI taxonomy): Eukaryota > Metazoa > Mollusca > Bivalvia > Unionida > Unionidae > Megalonaias > Megalonaias nervosa. The sequence goes on along the minus strand of JAECUM010030750.1, from coordinate 17,157 downwards.
TTTTTTAAAATTCTCCTTGTGAAACAAATAAGAAACTCTTGAGCAGAACGTTGAGATAAATTTGAACATTCATGCTATTTATTTTTCCTTTTTTCAAATGATTATGTATGATATTTTGAATAGAATGGCACATTTATGTATGAAAATAATTATGCTTTGTTTGCTCTTCTGCATACATTATGACTTATGGCAGCACTGTGTGTGAAATGTGCCTACTTATGGAAAACTTAAAGGTCTTTTAATTTATATTTAATAAATGAAGAAATAAACTAAAAATAAAGCAATATGTAAAAAGGAGTTTTGGAGCATCGTGGAAGGAGGGACAGGCATAGAAAAGGTATGCGCTCTAAACTATCACAATACAGAGATGTTTAAAACACACATATATGTGTCTTTCACCGACTTGAAAAATGCGAGACTCAGAACTGAACCAAATAATAGTATGGATTTAATATTGTTATTCCGTTGACAACGACTTTTACCAAACTGCACAAGTTGTGTACGAAGGAATGCAAGGTTTGAATTTACAAGGAACAAACAGATCAAATAATTACGCTCGATTATAATGGTTCCAGGCAATTACTTTCCGAGATTTAAGGTAAGGGTACGGATCAGAATTAATCGGATACTGTCTATAAATTGGTTGTCCTAAAACTCTGACCTGCTGACTGCTATAAATGTTCGTTATTTTAAATCATTTTGAAATTTTAGTAAAAGTGACACTATTGACTATTTTGTTGCAGTTTGTCAGGGTTGGTCGTTAAGATTGCCAGAAAACGAAGTTCAGGATCCGGTTTCTGAAAAACCGGTTTGGAACATGGCGACCAATTTGGGATACATCGGATGCCATCTAGCAGACTCTATTTTTTTTAACGACAATAGAATGCATCGTAACCGCATAGAAAGCAGTTTTTATGCCTACTGGACATTATGGAATAATACTGAGTCATTTACCAATATATCCAACCTAACTTTGATAAGTAGAAACACACACACACACACACACACACACACACACACACACACACATATACACGCGCGCGCGCACGCACGCACACGCACGCACATACACACATATTTGGAAGATAAATTATTTATATAACTCAATTTTGAAGGTAAAAAGACCTTGAGTGATAATTTAGGAACTGTAAAATGGAAAAAATGAGATTGTACTTTTGGCCTTTGTAGAACTCTGCAATTTGTGCTTGTATTTCGATAGAAATATTTTCTTTTATAGAACTGAATTTACTCATATCACAAACGATAAATATAATTAAGAGTTGAGGAAAACAATGTACAACAAAAGTTAAACTAGTGGACGGTAGTAATAGGTTGATAGATAAATACATAGGATAATTGTATAGTTACTAGTTTCTTTAGCTCGAAATGCAAATTATTGAATGTCATAAGTCATATTTTTACCAAAGTAAAACTGGTACAATACTTCAAATCGTGCTTTCATATACTACTACTAGTACTACTACTGCTACCAACAACAACAACAACAACAACAACAACAACAACAACAACAACAATAATAATAATAATAATAATAATAATAATAATAATAATAATAATAACTACAACAACAGTAATAATAATAATAATAATAATAATAATAATAATAATAATAATAATAATAATAATAATAAATTATCAAAAGTAGCCACCAGTGCCTGCTAAATTATCAACAATAAAGAATATCCATGAATCATTTCTTTGACTTTCTGAAAAGTTTAGTTACTGGTGCGTTCCGGAAGGGAAAATATTTTTGAGAGTGGTCTTTTGCAGACATACCAATGAAGATATCTAATCTGAGAGTGTCCGATTATTAACGGTGTCAGGATCTGAAGCTAAACAATCACTGTGTGAAACAAACTCAGTACAACTGAGACGTGAAAGCATGTGCTTGTATCGTCGTTTTTGTCGTAAAAATCTGCAAATGAATGAAAATATCCCCACCCCGACATTTCCAACGGTCAACGTTTTTGCTCTTGATCAGCAGTTTTAATGTCGTAGATGTGTCTCTGTAAAACCACAGTATTGGTAAAATTTGGATGAAAGTAGTGGAAACTGGATTTTTCTTATTTCTCTTCGCAGACAAGTCACTTGCGTTAGTGTTACCATATGGCTCTCAATACTGAGAGAGAGAGAGTCAGTTTCAATATTTGCAAAATATTCTAAATATATTTAATAAATAGTTAAAACCAACCCTCTCGCAGTAATGGGAGTAATGCGGTAGCACTAAGACATGATGTTACCTCTAGCATGAGATAATATCAGTACCTTTATATGGAATGATAAATGTTAAAAACCTGGTTTCTTTTATGAAGCTGATCTTTAATTTAAAACGTAGAAACCAGAAATGTGGGGTTTTAACTATTGCATTAGTTAAAAGTTTTGTCGTTAGCAAATATCTAGAAGTTATGAGAATTTTAAAATTTGAAATTTCTTTCTTTAGACTTCTGTGAAGTCTAATAAACTTCTGGTGGCAGCTATCGACTTTGGAACGACATTTTCGAGTTGGGCGTGCTCCTTCAGACATGATTTCGAGAAGGAACCGACAAAAATACTTGTCAAAGAATGGAACAGTGGAGTAGGTATCTCTCCCAAAGCACCCACGACTGCCCTAATACGACCAGATGGCGAAACGTTGGATGCTTTTGGCTATAATGCTGAGGACAAGTACGCCACCTTGGCTGAAAACAATGAGCACAAAGACTGGTACTATTTCAGAAGATTTAAGATGTCTCTTTTCAAAGACATGGTAAGTTGGCGTTCTTAAATAGGAGCAGCAGATATCTGCAATGATGTTGGTTTAAATACCGTTACAGATGTCAAATACAGTCATATATGTAGAAAATATTGACGAAACAAACCTAAGTTGATTTTTCACACCGTAGATAGATTTAGTTCTAATATTTCCCTCAAAAACAGGTCAATCCAATGTGTAAAAGAACTCATTTCTTTTTAAAGGAGACAGTAAACAAGTATATACACAAAAGTGTGTACGTGTTTTGTTCTCAGACAGAGGGAAAGAATTAATATTTTTAGCTTTATTGTATGAATGAAATACAAAACGAACCAGGATTTATAGAAATTGGATTCATTACGTTCAATAGATATTTTTATGAAGATTAGCTGAACCCTGGTATTGGTAACATAATATTCTCGAGAAGCTGTTTACAATATAATGCATGCCATGTGAAGAAGAGCAGAATATCAAACAACAAAACTGCAAAATGAATGCAAATCGGTGCATGTCTTTAAATAAAACATGCTTTTAATCTCTTCTGTAGAATCCTTCAAAAAAATCTTATCCTAGGCGATGATTGCATCGCTCATTTACCAAAGATCTTATTAGTAATCCAAGACATACCAAACATACCGTACAACCAGAAATATTTGCGGTTGTCAAATTTTTGCGCTCCTTGTGTATGGAGTAGTATGGATTCTACTGCAAAAATAAAAGCTGAAAATTTCAGTGGAAATGTATATTTTAACCAGCCATTCGGCAGAAATTAGAAGCAAACTATTAAAATACAACTTTATTTAGTAAAAAGGAATGCCAAATTTTTTTAGCCCAATAAAAAGAACAGTTATACGGTGTCTAGAAGATGCTGAAATGCAATATTGCATCGATATTTTACCAAAAACATTTTTTTAAAAGTGCAGCATACTACCACATAAAGCATCCCACTCAATCAAGTCAATGATGTATGAGAAATATGGATATATTACTTTTATTATTTTTTTAGAATCTCAGTCGCCAAACAACAATAAAGGATGAATCTGGGAAGAAGATGCTGGCAATGAAAGTGATATGTCTTGTTGTTCGATATCTGAAAAATGATATCCAGAAAGAACTTGCGTCTAAAATTACGGGTCAAATTTCATATCAAGAAGAGATCCAATGGGTTCTGACAGTGCCAGCTATATGGAACGACAAAGCTAGATGCTTTATGCGTGAGGCGGCTATAGAGGTAAAAACCTAATTATATCATGTGTGTACTCTATATAATTACAGTCTATTCATCCATGCTGGGATATTTTCATGATCTAAGGTACTAGAGCTTGGTACCACGAAACATTTGTACCCATGTATAACGCGTTATTTCTGAACGTACGGCGATAAGTACCAAGGTATACCGCAATTACACTACGGACGTACATTTCAATCTTCTGGGGCAGGGGAGTGCTATTTTTCGTTTGTTCAATTTCCTTCAGTCAATAGCTGGAAAAATGTCTTGCTCTTATTTATGGCAAAATAACACCATATTATATCTATGATATTATTTGGAAAAAAAAATATTTATTATCTTGAGATAAAAGAAATGAAAACATTTTAGCCCAAAGAAAACCACTGCCTCCGCCACCGAAAATTAAATAGCACATGAATTTTCTCTGTGTATATTAATGGTTGCATAAATTGTAACCTAAAAGCTGTGACTGATGATTTAGCATGCACTATGGGCAATTCTGTGACGTCGTGTCGACAAAAAGAGTCTACTGATAAAATTATGAAGTGTTGATACGGAGCCTACTGTTTTTTTTTCTTTCTAGCTACTCTATTAATATAATAGGCAGGGGAAAATTTTTGTGGAATGCCAACACCCGAGCAATGCATGTACCAGATAGGACCAGTAAACATAAAACACACACAACAAACGGGGAAATATTTAGTGTGCTTGAGAAATTACGTTAAGTTCAGATAGAAATAATAATAATAATAATGAGGACTTTGTATAGCGCCTAGTCTTTAGAAGCTCTAAGCGCTTTACAACATTTGACAACACTTAAAAACATATATAATGATATGATTACAAAAATAAAAGCAAACACCACGAAATTAGAAAACAGAAAACATGCTGTAAATATTTAAGGTAAGGAAACATTATTATGTCTTTAAGTCTGTTCTTGCAGTTGAAATAGGTGAGTTTTAAGAGCGCTCTTGAATGAGATCACCGTGTCTTTGTGTCTAAGTTCAGTGGGCAATTCGTTCCACGTTGCTGGGCCCTGGTATGCAAAAGAACGTTGTCCATATGATTTCATTTTCATAGTGGGAATAATGAGAATACGAGTGTCAGAAGAGGAGCGTAAGTATCTTGCTGGTGTGTACATATGGGTGAGGTCGGATAGGTATGTTGGACTGGAACCCGTGAGTGAAACGTAGCACAGAGAACAAATTTTGTGTTTAATTCTGGATCGAATGGATAGCCAGTGTAGGGTACAGAGCAGGGGGAGGCGTGCTCTGATCGTGGTACTCTAAGGATGATCAAGAAGCTGTGTTTTGAACTTTTTGAAGTTTCTGGAGTAGATATTGAGACGAACCAGACAGAATTGAGTTACAATAATCCAGTCTTGAAAGTACTAAGGAACACACAAGTGTTTTAGTGGCATCAACTGAAAGATACTTGCGAATGGAGCTGATGCGTCTCAGCTCAAGATATGCAGCCTTGCATATGTTCATGACATGTTGGTGCAATGAGAGAGTTCTGTCCAGAGTAACACCTAGGTTTCGTAACTGACTGTGTGAAAACAAGTGAGCTCCTGAAATTCGTAGGAAGATTCGCAGTCTTACAAAGGAATACGTGTACTTAACGTATTCACATACGCTAGGAAATAACTAAAGTATGATATGTATTTTTGTTGCTTTTTTCTTCTTTTTTAATCCGAATATTTCTTCTGAATGTTTGACAAAATTCCATTTGGCCACCGCCCTGGCATACGTGACATGTGTCAAACAAGGCATTAAAAGGTAATTGAAATAATTATATTTTATAATATTCACCACCAATTTTTGTTACAGTGTTACGAGCATACGCTCTTGAAATAATTAACAGAAAAGTGTAGAAACAACAAGCTTTGTAAAATTTAACAAATAATTTATTTCCCTAGAATACAAAGTGAAAAATTAAGAAAAAAGAACTTACGGTTTTACGAATTAAATCCAAAAATAATCCAAGAATTACAAAATAGAAGTCCTAGCAATAAAAAGTCCTGAATGAAGCTGAGTTCGAACCCCCGATGAAATCCAAAATGGAAGGCGATGACGTCTGTTGTGGTCAGCAAATTGCTATTATGTCAACAGTCTCTTGTTGAATCACAGAAAATATTATTCCTCTTTTGAATTCAGTATAGCTTCCAATAAATGTCTTATCCAAGAATTTTTGTAGGAGCACATATGTATTTCCAGGGAAAAGAATCACTTGAATACAATAATTTGAATTAAAAATAAAAATTAAACCCAAACTGGTTACGACATAATAACAACTTAACGTGTCAATTGTTTGGAGCACGACTAACAAACCTCTGTGAAAAACAAAACAGTTATACGCTAATTAAGACGCAAAACAGATTCCCGGATGAGGGTCAAAAGTTCATTGTTCTGGGAAAAATATACGTTTGTTATGCTATTTGTCAAGTAGTCTAGGAATGACTTTGATTCAACTTAAAGATTCTTACTCTGAGAAAGATAAAAAAAAAAAATTAAAAAAAATTTGTTTACCAAAACTGTCACTGATTCTGAAACAAGGTCGAAAACTGGATACAATGTTAGTTGTTTACGTTAGTGAAATAAAAAAATAAAAAAATCAGTCAGGTCAACAGAACAGAACTCAATGTTACATTACAATGGCATGTAATGGAATTTAAAAAAAATTAAAACTTACAAACAAATAATTTAATTAAATATACATAACAACAGATACAACTGTTTTGTTAGAAAAATAATTTGTTTGAAATAGAACAATGAAAACAGGCATTTAATATCATTAAAGTTCTAACAAGATTCCTCGAATTTCCGTACATTCTTTATTGAAAGAATTTACCGACGGACAGATACAGGGGAAAAGTTCTGTGGTACGTAACTGCGGAAAAATACCGCGGTAACCTAATGTACTGAACTATTTCTTTCTAGAATTACATTTCAGTTCCCCATAGCAGCACCTTTCTAACAATTAATGTCAAAATATAATTTGTACTTTTAACAGTCCTACAATGTGAACAAGCAATACAATAAACAATTAGTATCGTTTGATAAACATTAGGTTTTAAAAATAAACATTAAAAAATATCCGGCATACATACTGAACGTACAACATTAGACTCAAGTGAAAATTTTTGTTTTTTACCCATTGTTTAATTGTCCTTTGTCGAAGGATACAGTGCGTTTATCTTCTCGTCATGACAAAAATCAGATAATAATAATAATAATAATAATAATAATAATAATAATAATAAATGGAATGTCAAATATAATAATCACCGCCAACAACAACAATGTACTTGTTTGGATGTACACAAGAAAATAATTAAAAATTATATTTCTACTTTTCCATAGGCTGGCATCAGTAAGGATCAGCTGCTCATTGCCTTGGAGCCAGAGGCAGCATCTTTATACTGCAGACACATTCCTCTCGAGACAAAGTCATCAGCTGGTGAAACAGTGATCGTGCCGTTGTCTCCTGGAACACGATACATCGTTGTTGACGCAGGAGGCAATTACACACACACACACACACACACACACACACACACACACACGCCGTGAGCACTTTGTGTTGTTTAATTTTACATGTCAGATTTTAATTGATAGCCACTGTTACAAAGTTGGCTAGATCTATTACACAATCACATTTAGAATAACAACGACTTTCAAAATCAGTGGTACAATTAGATTTGATAAATCCTTAATCACGACACAATGAACTGTCTAAGACTCGGTGTCAATGCTACAACCAAAGTTGATAAATCCGTAACCAATGCACAAATAACTGTCAAAGACTATTCGTGGCAGGTTAAATTCCGCGTCACCACCAGTTTTGATAAGTACTTAAACATCATACAAAGAACTGTCTAAGACTGTCAGAGAAATTTCACTATCCATATTTACGAACGCTAGTAGTATCAGGTTGTTTCAACCTTTTGGTTTGATACAATCCAATCAGTTCTCCATCCCTTGTTCCAAGTTTAAAACATATTTACGTCGTTCTAAATAACCCGCAATGCTATTGCTTAAAAATAAAATTGTTTTATTTCTTTTGAAAATCATAATTAATTCAAACTTTTAAAGAAAAGAAAAAAATAAATAGCACAAGAAAACGATCTGTTAGTTGATTATATTGAAGCAGATTTCGATCTTGTATTATCTTGGGGTTTAAGTAACAGTAGGGAGATGGATGGATAGAAAATCTACAGTTAACTGCTTTGATTTTATATTTAAATAATTTATATTTATTGTCAGTTTTTAAAGATAACGTTGAAAAGAATGCTTGTCATAACAAACCTTACATTATTTAGACCTGACATATCTTCAAAATTATTTTCTAATGATATGTGTTTGGGGTGTTAGCAACTGAATTAAATTTGCTGAAGTACAGTATTATTATAATAAATCTAGGGTATGTGTCATTTTTATTTACGTCTCCATTTGATAGATTTATTAGATTTAGTGATTAGATGTTTGATTATGGGAAGTCGGTGTTGGGGAAATATTTATCAGCCTGAGTAGTTAGCCAATATCGAGGGGCAAACGTCACCGAGTGCAGTGTTGATTAGATTTCATGACGACATGGTTTAGTTTCGTAGTGAGATCAGATCAGAGCCGATGAGTGGGCCTTTAGCCGAGTAGTTAATATTAAAATATAATTGCATTGATTGATTGTGTATCTCCATGTGAACTATTTGTGATAGGGACTGAATAATGTAGACGTGATTGTTCCATTATCTGGCGGCGCCTTTTACTGCTGCAATGATGGTAAATATGTTGGAGTGATGCTGGTGAAGTCAGATTTATAATCGTGATTCGACTTACCCAGGGATCGAGTAGGAAAATAGTTCCCTGTATTTGGTGTTTGAGCGTGATGCGTATTTTATAGTATTTAAGTACTGGCGTTACGTTACAGAAATCTAGCGAGGAGAAATCAAGCAGTTGTGAGGTTGCCATGCATTTCTGAAGTTGTGATACAAATATGAAGTTGGGATATTTTGTGGTCATTCATTATTTAGAGGAATATTAGTTATAGTCTTGGAACGTTATGAGAACTTCTAGTAGACAAAAGTTGAGGTCGAGCAGTCCTTGGAAATAAATGGAAAACAAGTAACTTCTAGCAGAATTCACGCAAGTGTTGGATTCGCTCGGTAAAGAGACTCCTTTGCAGATTACAGTATATTGTAATATACACATACTTTTGGACGTATTAATAACCACGTGATTTATTTGGCAATAGTGAAATGTACTCAGATCAGGTATGTGGTACACATATTAATTTGCCAAATTACATTCTATAAAGCCTATGACGTTACACACACACACACACACACCGCTTTGGATATAGTCGAACGAAATTTATTCCTGGGAAAGTACATTACTCTCTTGTAGATATCTTATTGTTTTGTGAAAAAATATCTCCACTCTGACTCATTATATTGATAACATTTTACCTGCACCAATAGTTCACATCATCAAACCACCTACAATGTAGACAGAAAGATAATCATAGTTTATATGCATCTTGTATACATTCTCATATTTGATTTTGGTATCTTCCAGTAGTCACTGGGTTGAGAGTAATATTGCTTGTTAATTATTAAATACATTTTGCAGTTTACATATAAATATTCATCAAGCTAGATTGCTGAAGTATTTATTAATAATATGTTATTGTTTTGTGAATCTTCCATCAATAACACCACAATAACTCTAAATTCCAGGTGGTACTGTTGATATAACGATCCACCAAGTAATGACGGACGGGAACTTAAAAGAAATTCATAAGGCGACTGGCGGTGCATGGGGAGGACAGGAAGTAGATGAAGCATTCAAACAGTTTCTGATCAAGATATTCGGAAATCCTGTTCTTGAAAAATTCAAAGTTGACGCCATAGAAGACTATATTGGTCTCTTCCGTGATTTTGAAGTGAAGAAGAGGAAGGCATCTCCAGATGGGGCAGACTTCCTCACTTTCACCCTGCCAGTAGCATTAGTTGAAACATTTCAGAGAGAAACCGGAGAAACCCTAACAGATACGATTAATCTAACTTCGTTCGCAGCAAATGTTAATGTACTTAAAGGGAACAAATTGAGATTGGATAGTTCCCTAGTGAGAAGCTTTTTTTACAAGTCAGTTGGAAGCGTATTAGAACACTTGCAAGTATTTTACGACAACTATAAGATATCAGTGGCCATTTTAGTTGGAGGTTTCTCTGAATCTCCGATGCTTAGCTGTGCTATTCAAGACAAATTGTCTTCGTGGAAAGTCTTGGTTCCTCACGATGCGGGTCTCGTGGTGCTGAAGGGGGCTGTACTATATGGCCACGATCAATCAACCATCGTTTATAGAGTCGCTAGATATACATATGGGGTTGGTATGAGTACCGAATTTATTGACGGGAAGCATCCAGTTGAAAAACTGATAGTGTATGAAGATGGGAGACGGCGGTGTAGAGATGTTTTCAAAATATTTTTAGAGGAGGGTAGTTTAATAAAACACGGTCAAATCGTACTTGAAGAAACAGGAATTCGTCCAGCGAGTTCTGAAAAGGATTGCGTGACTATTCCTATTTATGCGAGTACCAAAAAGGATGCACAGTACACAACAGATGAATCCTGCTTCTACCTGGGACATCTTAAAGTTAGTGGTCTCGACATGAATTTGGCCCGCGAAAAACGTGCTGTACATTATTCAATTACTCATGAAAGCACGGATCTGCATATACATGCTATAGATAAACAATCTGGGAGAAAGCTTGAAGCTTCCATAGATATTTTAATTTGAATTACACCATGGAAGACTTGGTCAATTAATGTACTTAATAATTTATGTATGGCGAGTGGCAGTTGGACATTTAGGTGGATGGGTGAATGGAATATACTTGTTTCGATGGAGTGAATTTTTATCGTTAGAAACAAACCACAAGAGTGTGCCAGACAAATTTTCAGTTTTCTATCTACACCTTGAAGCGGGATATATTTGTTTACAAGCCGGGTTCATGTTAGCAATTAACATTAATTATACGTACAATACCTCCGACTGTTTATGGCATGTATATAACATATATAAAGAGACTATATATAATAGTACAAGATAATTATACCGTAGTATTTTATATCTTAATAATGAAGATTGTTGTGAGTGCTTGTTCAGTCTGTGGCGGTCGGAATGCTGACAATTTTAGGCCTAATTATTTCTTCGCAACGCCCACAGACCAAAGCGTGCTTCTTACCTATTCAATGTGAAGATATGGCAAAAGTCTCAGAGCGATGCTTTTAATATATCCATGATTTTGGGACTGAGATCAAATATATTGTGTATTCCAAAGGTAATAACCATCTTCAATGTTGTCGTGTTTTCACCATTTCGTCTTATTCTTTTTGTCTATTTGGGTTCATACACGTGGTACTATTGTTACAATTCAGTGGCAAAGTTTTCAGACCAAAACAGAACACAGATCCATAATTTTGGGACTGAGATCAAATAAATGTGTATTTCCAAGGTAAGTACCATCCTCAGCGAACGTTTTTGTTTACTTTTCAATCTTAGCTTGTTTCCTGGTATAGCTGGTTTGTTAGATAAGGTTCTACTATTACGATTGAATTTCTACTATTTTTTAAAAATAATGTCCAAGTTTTATTGTTTCAATTCAATTTTTTATTGTTTATTTTGTAAAAGCAGAACACGCGTAGTAGCTGAACGCTACGATATCTTTTACACTGCAGAAATATATTACAGTTATTGCTATATTCCGTGTTAGCAAGTTATTTAACATTACACAGTAAGATGCTATATGCATAAAATCGCTTGTTAGCGAATTCCTTCATGCTTTGCATCAGTAAGTTGAAAACATGAGTGTTGAGGAATTCATGAACTCTGAAGTCATATGACGTGAGTTTTACCCAACCTGTGGATCACATTAGGGAAGGGAATGTGGTATGCAACAAGCTCTCAACTCTTTGCAACTCAAAAGCAAAAAGGATGAGTCCATTTGGTTTAACTTGTAGCCATTTTTGGAGCAAGGATATACATTCCATGCCCCAAGCTCTATATAGGTAGCAGACCTAATGCTCAGGAAAGCTTTCATACCTATGCATGTTTTGAGTTCTGCCTTTTCTTACAGGTAAGAGACAAATTTTATTATATTTTAAAATCTTTTTCTTATAGTACCACAGTTCATTAGGTTGTTGTCTGAGGATATTGTGGAAAGCTGAGACATAATATATTCTTTTTTTTATCCTATATATTAATATTATCGATTGCGAAATGTAATGCTTTTACGGAATGTTTAAACTTTTACTAGAAATTAATGTACTGGCAATTGTAATATTAGATTATTATTAGAAACGATTTCTCTGCCAGCTTCATTCTCCATAATAAGTAATTTTAGAAATAAAATACCTTTACAGTTGCAAAACTTGATGTTTCGTTATTTTATATCCAGGGGTCAATATTATGTATTTATTACAAAACGAGCTCAGCAATAATTAGAAATATTGGGTTCTTACTAAATGTTTAGTATATTTTGGCCATCTATGGTTCATTCACTAATTATTCACGTTATACTTTAAAGTACAGAATTTCCAGAATTGTATCACGTTGGCAAGCAAGGGCTTGATGTGTAGTTTTTTATATCTGGAGTGTAGAGCTCAACCTGTGTCATTGTAAATAATAGATTATTTATTTAATAATAGCCATCGAGCATGTGCCTTTTTAGAGTTTTGCCTTTCCCTATAGTTTGAGCCTGTTATCCTCTTGCATCCCAGCGATGCAATCGTCTTGCGTCGCAAAGTAGTGTCACATCCGTAATGGAGGACAGAAAACTCTTTTTTTTCTCTTTCGATTTTAGACGTTTTCCGCCAATAAATGTGTATGGGAGGCGCCGGAAAAAATCAAATCCGATACAGTCATAATAAGCGATGGAAAAGAAAAGTGTCATAAGAAGCGATGATGAAAGAAACTTATCATACTACCTTCATTGATCACAGGAAGTCCTTATGCAACTCCAATTTAGAACTGAACAAGTTACAAGCATATAGCAAGTGTCTTTCAGATGGCATTCATAGTAGGGGTATGCTGCTTAAATTCTTGCTAAGTACCACATTGACATACAAGATGGCGGCGCACTGGAGCTAATGGTATTAGGTTAGCATCTTTTTTAGTGAAATAAAATTTGTCAAATTTTCAAAAATGACAATGCCCATCTTCGACAGTTTAAATACCACATCATCAGCAAGTATCGAACTTCCCCTTTTATGGTATCAAATTCAGATATTAGTTTTCAACGAGATACGAAGCATACACGGAATGTCTTAACAATATTTAGCAATCACGATAAAATAATTGAAGATGCAATATATTTCTGCTTACAAAATATGATTTGTATCACATTTCCATACAACTGCTGAATGCAATAATATATACTGCTCTTTTAAGAGACCGCCAGAATTGTAGGCCTATTAGGCCTAAGCGAAAATATAGTTTTATTATAAGGAAAACGTGAAATTTGTGAATGAAACATTTTAGAGCGATAGAGTTAAAATTCGTGCAGTTTAGAAACAGCGCTTCTTCTTGTCTCTCTCCACCACACACCAATTACCACCGCTGCTCCCTTACAACGGGCACAATCGTAGTGTTTATAATAACATTGGTATTGTTTGATGGTAACATTAACCTTACGGAGCTTCACTGTTATTGATCCCTACAAATTAACTAAACTGGATGGAATTCCATTCATTACTTATCTTACCTGAATGATGACACACATTCAGTTTGACCCAAATAAATGTTTAAGACAGCTCTATAAATCTTAATTCCCGTGTGGTTAATCCTTAGGAAGAAATCAAGATTTGTTAGATTTGACTCTTCGTTGGTCAGATTTGGGTCCCCACCAATATTCATGTTACAACTTAGCAGGCGTGCTAAAAATAACATCAGTTTAGTTTTTCATTGGTAATGGAGGGTGGTGGTTATGCTATTCATTTTCAATAGCGCCATTGCCTTTATATATTAGTTTTTGCTTACCTATATGTAAACGTGGACTGTGGACGAGATAGCTAGAGCGTCGACAGTACACATTGAGAGGGAAATGTTGAAAGTTCAAGTACTGTTAGGGACTAAAATGTTTTTCTATATTAATTGAGGGGAAAGTCGAGTTTCGCTTGAGTTGCATATATAAGCTGAAAGTAAACTTGACGAATGTATCGATTGGTATTAATTAACCGACTTAGGCGTACATAATTCCTGAGAGAGTTGGTTGGGTCTGAAGCATCCTCTGAGTCTTCTAGAATGTCGTTGGCACCGTAGTGGCTCATTTTGGGATTGCATTCACGCCGCACAATAAACACAAATCAGTGTGTAATTATATAGACATATCAATATAATCGCAAGAAATACCATTGATGAGCATCATCCCGAACTAGGCTATTTCCTTTTGTAAATTATTTAATGTGTTACGTATATTCGGCATTTTTACGCCGCCTTAACAAAGCCAAATTGACCACCCCACCCCACCCCGATATACATGTAGACTTTGTGATCTCTGAGGTCTTCGCGATATTGGTTTTGACAATTAAATTGCATGTAAGCCATTAATGAGGTATAAACCAGTACCTATGCATTCACGTGCAGAGTGATTAGCTCAGGAACGACTCGAAGCATTAAAGCGGTATATACCTCTCAGAGATGCGGTCAAACAGCAAACGCAAGAGCTACAACAGGCGAAAGAAGACCTTACTGCAGGTTTCGAACAAGTAATTGATTCACTTATCAAACCAACAAAAGCGATGGCTACTGCAACCTCGGCAAGACAAGAAAGTCTTGTAACGCTGAAAGCAGATATAACAAAAACTAAAGAGACAACTAAACAACGGATGCCAACACAGATCAGTGAAGGTCTTGATGCAGTTAACCAATCTTGTCGTGAAAATCAGGATATTGCAGATATTGCTGAGGAACAATCTAAACCAAAATTAAAGACCACGTATTTTAGTCAAGAAGGTTAGATACAGGTTAAGGGCAATCCAGTTGCAGTTGCTGCGATAGGATATGAAAAACGGCAACAGTTACTGAAAGCAGAATATTGATAATGTTAGAGAAAATGAATGGATCCCCATGGTTTTTAGAGAAGCAGCGGGCATGCAAACAACCCCACAAAGATGATTATCAAAATTTAATCAGTAACATCAGAAAATTACGGGGTAAACAATCATTATTGCCAACAGAACAATAGAGAGATTCTCGACGAAAGAGACTACCATCACAAAAGCCTCCAGACAATGACTAATAACTAACCGGCACCGGTTTATTAGCATTATGAATACATGACCCGACCAAGAGCTCGCCGTCGTGCCGTCGTTGATCGACTATAAATTCTTGGTGATGGTTTACAAGCTGGTAGTAATTCAGATGAAATTATCAGTGAGGCTACGGGAATTCGCCATTGATTATAAACTGGTAAAATAATGGTCAGACATGTTTATCGAGTACTCGCCGATGAATCAACTGACGATATTTACTACAACGACTAACTCAGTGCGTTTACGCATCACAATCATCAACATAAAAATATAATGATTGTACACAATACTCAACGTGCTCTCGCAGATGTTAGAGTGATGAATTCATGAATGCCTGTTTACCGCGCTGTTTACGAAGATGGACTTGGTGATGTTGTTTCAGGTTTATTTAGAAGAATTGCTCCAAAAGGCAATTCTGATTGCGAAACAGTTTAGAATGAAAGCGATCGACGACGTCAGAGATAAAGAAACTGGAACAGTTGGTGATATTGCTGGAAAGGCATTTTCATTAATCCGAGATAGACTTGCACAATCAGTATCTAAAAAACGTACGCCAGTAGCGCCACCAGGCACAGCATCACTGCCAGCATCGGTTAGTAAAATCATACATGCAGCTTCAAATTAGCGATTACGAGAATTGGTAGGTGATAAATCGCCAGAGCTACCATTTACTTCCCCTTTGGCAAACAGACAAGTAGCACTTGAAGTCCAGAATATTGTCGTAAATCTACCCAGTAGTGGCCGTTCCGATTGTCGTTTGAAACAACAAGGGATACAATAAAATGCTCAAACGTATATCAGATTCATCATTTGACATGGACGGTCCACTACTCAGAGATAGTCGGTGCGCGATGATCAATATTAATCTTATGACGCACGTGTCCCAAAGTAACTTTGGCGAATTGAGTTTCAAGGTCAAGACACAAACAGATATTTCCTGCCCGCCGAGTCATTTGCTGAAGTCAAAGGCGTTCCCATAAAAACAGATGGTGATCCATATGCGACAGGGGAACGAGGTGGTTTCATTAATAATGGAATAATGGCGTTGTTCAGCAGTGAGAGATACATCACCGACGGTAAAGAAATCGAAGCGTGCTTCGACAACGACTACGTTGCACAACGATACTTGAATTAGCACGATATTCCGAATATTTTTCGTTCAGCGCTAGCTTTTGTCAATGATGTTCGCCAATTGTATCACAGACAACGCCGATGGTAGACATTTTCTCGACGTACAAGATACAGATGTTGATCCAAAATCAGCTGGAATGATAGCACGACATGGTACAGCATCTGTTATCTTGCAAGATTCGAAGCCAGTGCTCAGCACGAGATGCGTGGCACGCCGATCACAAATTAACGTTGATGGTAAATTTCCATGTACAATTTCACTTTCGCACCTATTTGGATTTTTCCGAAATGTCGTAAAGTCATATTCGGGTCTAAACACAGTTGTATTATATCGAGGTGGTACCAACGACGAAGCAGTCTGGCACACTGAAGGGCTAATGCAGGTGCAACTGCGGCGTTATATGGAAAAGTCATATTAACAAAATTGTCGCTGTAGATGGCTACAATGATTCCGTCGATCACAGAAGAATAACGATTACTTGCATTGATGTCGTCATGTGGCCAATCTATGTTGTCACGGCTGACGATGACCAACGATGCGTTTCAAGAGACAGGGTTGTTTGTAGTGTTTCAAGATTCACGACTGTTAAATAGTCAAATAAGAAATCCAACAGGTTTTAACAATTTAAATGTGTCTGAGGTATCTCTGCTACTGAACGAACATCAAGAACCATACAAAAAAGTCTTGCTGGATTTTAATCAAAATCATGTCGCACGAGTTTATAATCGTTTAA